>VXAY01002116.1:688379-707065 GCA_013399855.1 Oxyruncus cristatus | reverse complement strand
AAAAAAAAAAAAACAAAAAAACCCCAACTTTGCAAAACTTCAAGATACATAAAACCACAGAATCACAGAATGGTTTGGGTTGGAAATGACCTTAAAAAGATTATCTGATTTCAACCCCATACCATGGGCAGAAACACCTTCCACTAGACCAGGTTGCTCAAAGCCCTGTCCCACCTGGCCTTACAGATACTGTGGTGATTGCCAAATTTTAAAATTAAAATATACACTTCTAGGTAATGCCAAACATGAAAACCAAGGAAATAGATTTCAGTTTTGGAAGAGACACTGAAACAGCAGTTAAGAGTGCTACTCTTGCAGAGCAGACTATAATGAGCTAAATTAGAAGTGTGATGAATCATTTTCCAACCATATAAATCATTGAAGTTGTTCTATCCGTAACGAAGGTAAGCCAACCACTTAATGAATTATACAGTGTGTTATTTTCCTATGCTTGTTATTCCCGTAGTTTTTACTGTTGTTGAAAGTCTATTTGTGTGGGATTTTTTTTTCCAAATAGTTTTAAAATGATGAATAATCTTTACTTAAAAGACTAAAAATACATGCCAGCTATTATTGTATATGAAATCTGACAGCAGCAAGAGTGTTATCTGAACTTACTTGACAGCTCCTTGAAAGAACTTTTACTAGGTATTCTTTATAGGATTGAATATTCTTAGATTTGTGCAATTTGTTCTATAAGTCATGTGAAAGGGAAAGCAAAAGTGTTCTAGATACTAGACAACCAGTCTTTTCTTGCAATCACTTTTTATTGGGAGCTGAACATCATGGTCAAACTTTCATTGTATATTCATGCAAGGACTTCTGAATCCCGTGGAACAAGTAATGCTCAGCAGAAATTTTAGGGGTTCTAGCAGAACAAGACCCCGAGTGCTTGCAATTTTTCCATTACCGATGCATTTTATTTTTAAAAATTGGCACCTGTTGTGGGCAGAGCAGGCCAGATCTTCACCTTCCCACAGAGGCAGTGGCACAGAACTCATGATACTTTATCAGGCTGTGGATCTGATCCCGTGGTCTCTGCTCAGACTGTCCTGGATTTTGTGCACACCAACACCAGGGAGATGTACAGTGTCACCAACCTGATTTCTTAGCATGAGGCACCACTTTGGCCTTGGCCTGAAGCAACCTGCTCGTTGTAGCTGGTTCTAGCACAGCTTCCATGCAGGATTTCCAAACGCAGAAGCTTTTTGTCCTGAATGTTTGGTTGGCAAGCTTAGCATATCAGATTTGCAAAGTCTGTGAATAACTGCCCCCCAAATCATGAATGCAGCAGGAGAGCCTGGATTTTAAGCACTAGGAGGTGGGCAACCAGGTGCGGAGCACAGGTACGACTATTCTGGTATGGCACAGCACAGTTCAGCATTGAATATGTGAATATTGAGTATGTGCAGCACTGACAGCTGAAATTAAGAACTCTTCAGGCAGAGAACCTATCTGAAGGTGTAGGATAGGGAAGCAGCTCAGTGGTTCATCCATCCAGGGGGGGATGGCAAAGGAAGTTTAGTGCTGGGCAGCTTTTATTCCCGGCATTTATACTGGACCCGGAATGGTGCCATGGGTTGCTGTGTCCCCACCAAGTGTAAAGGGCTCTGCAGAGGGAAGCAAATCAATAGGAACATTTAAGTTAGTTCAGTTATTTGATTTATTATCATGCTTTAGTGTTAAGATATAAACATATTCTTGTAGCTTTGGTCTTAGAGAACCAAAACCAAATACCAAGAGTATTTCTTGGCTTTGCCAAAGCCATTGAGGAAGGTCTTCATGATTAGTTTTTGTTCCAGTCACTCTGCCAGGATGACACAGGAGCTCTTAAGAAACTCACAGTTTTCAATATTTTCAAAATATTCAAATAATAAAGTGGAGACTGTGCCATTCTCCCTTGAAGGTAAAACCTCTCTGTGTCACAGTTACTCCTTTAGTCTTACCCTAATTATTTACCTTCCACCACTGAATAGGAGTGGAAGAGCACTGTGAGTGCTGCATCTGATTCCATAATTTTAGAGTACTAATGATCCAGTTCCATATTTACTGTTTTTGTGAGGGGCAGAAAACAATTACTAAATCTCTGGTGATGTTTAGGCAACGACGAGACAAAATACTCTTGTTTTATGGACAGTGCAGCCCTACTAACTGGAATTGCTGAAGTTATTCTGGGTTTTCTGAGTTAGACCGAGCTATGCATTACATGTCTTATAACACTCCTCTCAAAATTTCATTTCATTGTACATAACCACAGTTGAGCATGGCTGTTCAGCTGAGCCTGATGAATGGAAGATATAAAGACGGGGAATGCTATATGAGTGCATGGAACTCTTACCTCCTTTGGTACTGCATCCAATGCCACAAATTCATACTTGTACAGGAACAGCACAACGAACAACTGGATTTCCATGATTGCAAACCACCTGCAAGAAAAGGGAGGAAAACATTCGCTGTCCAGCCCGAATATCACACACGTGTTATCATCAGGTAACAAACAGGGTGTCTTTGACACATTTTACACTCCATGCTTTAGTTCTGCTTGAAAGTTTATCTTCCATAGGGAAATCTGCTGTAGCTTTGTTCAGCTTCGTTCCTCAGCAAAGAACACGAATGTAGTGGCTGCCCCTTCCTTGGGGTGCAACATTAGACCGACAGGATCCTTCTGACACCCTATTTTAAACCAGGCCCTTATCATTATGGATTTTTCCACTGTATAAACATTTATGTTCTCCTAACATTTGCTGACTTGAAATAACTTCCTAGGAGTGAGAAGGCAGTCAAACACAGAAAAGGCCATATGACTAATCGTGCTATATAAAGTTATATAATACAGCTGGGAGCCTGATGACATCAGAGAGCGGGTGACAGTGGGAGTTATTATTTAATGCATCAGCATTAGGATGCAGTAGGAGACCCAAGGGCATGATTTCTTTTTTTCTGTAACACTCTCAGAAAGGTCCTTCTTAGTCAGGCCGGAGAAGATTTTGGATAACTGCAGGTGAACTCCTCCAGGCTATTGTTTTTTAAGGTTGATACGTACAAAAGCTTTCTGAATTAAGCAGCATACAGCTATGCCCAGTCATGGGATTACTCACTTGCAGAATTTAGACATAAGTCTTAAATACCCAGTTAAAATAGTAATACTACTGTCCTCTTCTACAGGTTATTTTCCATTATCTGAGAGATGCTGGAAAAGCTGGATGAAACATCTATTGGGGAATTCAGAGGGGAGGAGGCCACGTGACTGCGCATGGCGTCAGCCTGGAGCTGGCCTGGCAGGTGTGAAGAGAAGCTAATAAGCCCCAGGAGACCCAGGCTAACTCCTGCAGAGCCATCAGGATCTGCACATGGAGCTGCCCTGGGCCCTGGAGTGGGAGGGTGCTTGTTTGTTTTAGCACAGCTTCAGACCCAAATTATCTCTGTGATGTCACACTGGAACTACCTTGTGACAGGGAACTTCTGGTGACCTTGAGCTCTGCGGAAAGCAGTACAGGGATATTTCAGTGGATATTAGCCCAGATCAGGTGGGATGTACTAGCCCAAACTCCATGCCTGTAGCACTGTACAGTGGTGGGATGCTTCCAGTCACAGCCCTGTTTGCACAGCAGGGCCCTGGACTCCTGGTGCTTGAGGTCCTGCCTCTGAGCTCCCTCACTGGTCTGGCAGGGGTGAACCATGATGCAACCAAACACCCAAATGCATCTGGATTTCCCTGAAAGTGGAAATGCTGCATGGACAGAGTCCTTCAAACACCAGCACAGCCAGAGGTGGACTGCACAGCCCTGACACCTCTGTAGCCTCTGTAGCCTGTCCCATGGATATAACCAGCAATTGAACACAGCACTTCCCACCACCAGATCCCAAAGCGTTTTTTCCAACAGGCTGCTGTGGTTACTCTGCTCTGCACACAGAGATGCTAAGATAAAAGGATAATGAGCAACACATGTGTCTGAGGGTGGTCAGAAGGACAGTCCAGGAGTGAAAGGCCAGGCTGCAGCATTCCAGCATGTCCTCTTCCATGGCTCCTTGTACTGAGCAGAAACCATGAGCTTTCCTGCAGCAAAATGCTAAAGCCTCTTGATTCCCACCTGTCTTTCATATTCATGACTGAGTACTAGAGCAGTTTTCCTGTAAAAACCCTGAGTCACTGATGCCTTCCCATTTAATTTAGTGACAAAGGGGCTGGACCAAGATGTGTTTTCTGAAATCTTGCCCCCAGTGCACTGCTACGTATTTGGGTGGTGCTGGAACCCAGGATCCCAGCTGTGGATTAAGGTACTGCAGTAAAACGGAGCCTGAGAAGGAAATCACAGCTGTTGCACTGGTATTACAATGTCAGCACAAGACAGGAGACAACAGACAGAGCCATGCAAGATAAGCACAGTCACACAGGAAATAATCACCTGATTAGACCAAAGTAGTCAAACTGACATCACATTTTTCTTTTAGGTAAAAAAGATGGCACAGAAATGCATTTGTGGGAGCTCTTCCCACATCAGTTTGCTAGAGTATTTGACAAGTAAGTTATTTACTATCTTTCAGTTTCATTAGCTTTTCATTTCATGCTGAACTTTTGCAATGGATAAATTAAACATTTCATGCATTTAATTTATAAATCTCAATAGTGGATTAAAGGAAAATGCATCTTAAAGTTAAAATATCATTCTTTCATTCAGTCCCATCGAGGAAATCTGCACCCTGGAATCTAGATACAACCGTTGATTTAATTTTCTTTTTTTCAATACCACCACATTATTCTTTTACAGTTATTGCTGAAAAACTTGAAATTGTATGTTACTATGTGAACTGCCAAACGGCTTTAAAGAGTTTTTTTGTCTGTCAGCAAGGAAAATATTCTCCATCTGTTGTCTATGTAGAAATGTTATCATTTTCTTCCTAACCACAAACTTATTTTAAAGATGTTATCAGAGTCCAGAGAACAGCCTGAACAAATAGGTCAGGATATACAAACAAGCAGCTTTCAGAAACATTGTTTTGCAGCTTTCCCTGTACCTGCAGATGCCTCTTGTGAATTTTGCTGTCGCCCTTGCTGGGAATGAGGCTGTGCTCATATTTACCTCAGGAATATGGTACAAGCCACGGAGGTACAGCAGTGAGTGAGCACTTTCCTCTGGCAAGCCTACGTAGTGAATGCAGTTTTATTCATTGTGCTCACTTTAATGCCTTCACAAAGTTTATCTGACACTCACGTGCAGCCTGCTACAGGGAGCAGATTCCAGAATGCAGATCCTCTGCAACTGCCTCCAGACTCCTTGCTCCACATGGGACTCAAGATAAAATGACTAGTTTTAAGGATTCTTGGTTACTTGCTTCTTAGAGGAGACCAGGTTTTGAAGGCAGAGGATTGAGCATAGACATGTTTGAACACAGAAACAAGGAGCAGCTGGTTCCCTGGGACTTGTTCCAGGAAGAGGGACAGCAGAGAAAACAGCAGAAGGAATGCAGGAAACATCAAGGCTGACATTGTTGGAGGAGTGAAGTGAGACAGGATCTGCAATTTAAGCCATTATACAATTGCGTGGGCCTTAATGCAAAGACAAGATTCAAACACAAAGGGGCCAGTTAAAATATTTCAAGATAAGCAAAGATGTCAATGGCGTTGTGGAGGATGGAATGAGAGTCTCAGACCAGAGAAATGTTCTTTAGATTTGTTTAGAACTGGTTTATGGCAGCCTAAATACCTCTGTCTGTAAACTGGCAAGTTTGGAAGTGGGACAACTCCCCCTTGATGAAAAGATGCCTCAGCAGAGGCAGAGCTGGGCTGAATTTCCTTCCAGGGGGTGGAGAGGCAATATCCCTTGATACACAAGTCTCAGATTCTGCTTTTACAGTGTGATTTAACTTGTCTTCTCCAGGAATGAAATCACTTTCAAATCAGTTTAAACAAGGTTCAGATGATGCTGAGCATTAGGAGACTGACAAAGAGCAAAGCAAACACTTTATCTCCAAGTGTAAGAGGAGCCCAGTTCAAGAGAGTTGTTCTCTGCAGGATTTGGGAATAAATAAACCCCAGCTGTTTCACTGACCTTCCTGGACACTGATGCTTCCCTCCTCCAAATGCCACAAAGCTGTCCAAGAAAGCATTCTTCTCTAAATTTGCCTCTTTCCAACGATCCTGTGGGAAGAAACTTTTTTTCCAAATCAGCCTTATATAAATAAAGCTTAACTTTATTTCTCCAGGCTAAAAATGACCTTGGACAGCTAATCCTCAATACAAAGTTGCACTAATGCCATTTTCTTGCATTCAACCTGTTAAAGTCTGGATTCAAAAGTCAGCACCAATGGGGGGAAAGAAATAAGGGTCCAATCTGAAACATATTTAGGTGCCTCAAAATACTGGTGAGGTTTTCAAAATCACCCCTAAAGCATTCTTCCTATACCTCCCCATTTCTCAAATCCTGCATCTTGACCTATTGGAATGCCTATAAAAAAATGCAACCTTGTCCTTTTAAATATACACAAATGCAAAGCAAATGTTCAACCAGTGCTGGGGGAAGCCTCAGCCACAAAACTGTGTCATGACACAGAAGTGGCTCGTGGATGTCTTGCACAAAAAGCATTTCTAAGATGCTGTGCCCAGACAAAAGGCCATGAGCTGTATCTGGTGTAAGCCTGTGTGTGAGAAAATGAACTATTTGGAAGAAAAAGAGCTCTGTCTGTACCCAGATGGATCCTTTTCCATCCTAAGTTGCTTTGAGAGAAAAGGAACGTCACAAGGGACAAGGCTGAGGTTTTGGTGGGTGACACTGAGAGAAGCAAATCTCTTGACTGCTGAGTGACAAACCAGCCTCCACAAACTCAGTGCAACTCTGCCAAGTAACACCCTGTCAAGGTTCTGGTGGTGAGCTACTCTGATGAAGCTGTCCCAAAGAAGATGCAATCTTGTCTTTATTTGGTTTAGGTTGTTTTTTGTTTGTTTGTTTGTTTGTTTGTTTGTTTGTTTCAGCTAAGGCTGTTCAGATCTTTCTGAAGAGGAAACCTGTTAGCATCAAAACTCATTAAAAGAAAGAAAAAAAATCTAAGGGATGAGGAAGGAGGTGACACATTTGGAATGACAATGCCATTCAAATGCCAAGGAGCACTCATCTATTCCTCAGGAAAAGAAAGGGTGAGTTTCTGAAAAACAAGCTAGCTTGCTTTTTAGGAATAAAGTTACTAAAGAAATAAGCTGCTGCATCAGGGTTTCAGCTTCAGATTTCAAACAGGCAGGAATTGTTATGAGAGATTTCAAATTGGGAAGAGTTTGCTAGAAAGGAAGTTTTGTTTAAATTACTCCTTGATGTATTTCTATAAAAAAGACAAACTGTTCTATATCAGATGGTGCTAAAAAGAGCAGTTACAAGCCTGCCCACACAGCCACCTGCAGTGGAATAATAATCAAGAAACTAGATTAACTACTAAATTAGCAGAGCTAGTACCTACCAGAAATCATCTGACAGGGAGAGGAGAGTACTTGGAATCATGGAATCATAGAATTAGTTTGATTGGAAAAGACCTTTAACATCATTGAGTCCAGCCATTAACCCAGCACTGCCAAGGCCACAGTACACCATGCCCCCAAATGCGACATCTACACATCTTTTAAATCCCTCCAGGGATGATGACTCCATTACTTCCCTGGGCAGCCTGTTCCAGTGCCTGACAACCCTTTCAGTGAAGAAATTTTTCCTAATATCCAATATAAACCCCATCTGGCATGCCTTGAGGACGTTTCCTCTTATTCTATGAGCTGTTACTTGGGAGAAGAGACCGACCCCCACCTGACTACAACCTCCTGTCAGAGAGTTGCAGAGAGTGATGAGGTCATGATCACAGTGACATGAAGGAGTACCATATTACCTGGAACATGTCACTGAATTTACAGTCTTGCTTATTCTTACAGGCTCCTCCTTTGTGGGCCCATCTTCTCTGTACACAAGGCCATCCTCCAGCAAATGGGGACTACTCAACTTTGGGCAAATTTGTCTGTGTGCTTTTGTTGTGAAATAAGTGGAGAAAAAACAGCAAAATCCCCACACCAAGAAGTGACAACTTACAGGTTTGAACATTTCTGGGTCTGGAAAATACTTTGGATTCCGGTGCAACCAGTAGGGCGACAACATCAGCATGTCACCTGCAGGGATGGTGAAATTCTGAAAAGAAGAAAAAACTGTAAGAAGGGAGAAAATCACAAGTCAACTTCCAAAACAGTCCCTCCTTGATACTTCTCTTCTATCAGCAGAAAGTCCTAAGAGAGAATAAGTGGAGGTGATAAAGCTATGATGGCCATATTACATGTTTGAAGTTTCTTCTTGCTGTTGCTGTTTTCTTCCATAAAACCTAAACAGTGGAGACAATGAAAAGACTGTTCGTGTTCTAATTTATTTTTTCAGGTATCAAAAGACAAGAAGCATTATTTCTGTCTTTCCTGCTTCTTGATGTACCACGTGATCTGTTTGTTTTTTTTCTAAATCTTTTGTTAAACATTTTGTTGAACGTAAAGAAATTCATAGGTTTTATATGACAGTAGACATTAGTAATTTCTTAAGTGTCAGGAGCACTGATTCCTTAAGAGAGTGGGTTTTTCCCAAACATTTCTTTGCCAGATTTCTGAATGCTGACATCTTCCTTCTGAATGTCAGTGAGGAGGACAAACAGAAAACGAGTTTTATCAGTTACTAAATCGTGGTCCCTTCTCCTACATTTGTTGTGTTTGATTACTATTTTACATACCATCAGCACAGTATCTCCATCTCCATTCAATTCAATCTAAAATCAACTAAAAATTGAAGGTAAGACTGTGAGCATGAGAAACTAAACCACTCATAAATTAATGATGGTGAATAACTCCATTAAAAAGAATATATCTCTGAGACTGGGGAATATCTCTGGTACTTTAATTTTTTCCAGATCTATTGGGAGAACCCTCTCCAGACAAACCATACAGCATCCTTTGGGGAAAAAACTCCACAACCAAATCTCACCTTAATTCTAATTGGGTTTATTACTTTCTTGGTGATTGCACCTGGAGACCTCAGCCGTATGGCTTCCAAAGTGCACCATTTAATAAAAGGGAGCTTCTTCAGGTCCTCTTCAGACACTTCCAGTTTATCTTTACCTGTTGTGGCATGAGAAAGAAGACTCGGTGTAAAAACTGAGATTTCATATTGTTTTGATTGAGGCTGACATATCTTGCTTTAGAACTGTTGGTAAAATACTTCAAGACGTATTTTACACCCAAAATTTTTCTTTATATTTCAAAGTTATAAGAAAAGCCATTGAAGAGAATGTAATAACTCTAAGGTGGAATAGTAGATATGGTGTTGGCCAAGAGAAGCCACAGAAAAGTCATTTTGGAAGGTAAGAGCCTCTGGACTTTTTCAGTGCTTTGGTAGGAGACTGCATGGAAGTCACAGGGACTGTAGGCACCAAGACAAGAAGCCGTGGCTGAGCTCTTGGGCTGTGTTAACACAAGCAAATGAAACAGGGCCAGGAGAAAGGCTTAAGCACTGCTTCCTGATTTTCTTTATTGGCTAGTTATTGACGTGTTTCTTGACAGGGTTTTTACCCATGTCAACAAAGAGCCTTCCACAAAACTCCAAGCATGGTTCAGGGCACTGCATGTGGGAATCACTGCTCCCAGTGGGTTACTGCTTTTTGAGGGAAAGGGATTAGCCATGGGGGGTGAGTCATGCTGGATAAATTGGCCTCTGATGACAGAATAGAGAACAGTTCCTGGCCTGCTTTTTTCCACAGAATAGCTGGAACTGGTGAACATCACACCATGAAAAGCAGCTGAACTGAAAGACCTCATCTGACCCTATCATAGGTACATGGAAAAATCACAACATCGGTTAATACAAATCTAAATTAATTTAAGTGATAGGAATGAGGAAACACATACAGTTCTTTTCGTGCCTTCTTTTGATAACATCAAAGGTGTTTTGCTTAAAAATACTTCTTGAGCATTTGCTGAGTAAAGAACTGAGAGCTGGACTCTACGTTATCAGCAGCACTCTCAGCAGCAACACTCATTGTTCCCAGTCACTGACCAAGTGTGCTGTGTGCTGGGCCAACACAGAATAAATCATTTCTAACTTCCAGGACACGATCAGATTTATTACCTGCTTTGCCAAAAACAGAAGCCAGGTCTTCCATGACTTTCTTGTAAATGCAAGGATGAGACAGTATGAAAGCAAGGGTCCAAAATGCAACCTAAACAGAGATGGAAACCCTTGAATTTAGGAATACAGAACAGAATGACAGGATCATTGTAGCAAATCACAGAGGCAGGTGAAAAAAAATCCACTTTTTTTTGTATGTGCCTGTTGTAGCTGGGATGCACAGGGAGCTGTGCTTCCTGGGTAAACCCATATCTAAGGGCTCAGCTCCTGGGAGATTGTATCTAGTCATCTGCTGTGTACTTATCTTTAGTGAACATTAAATAGCTTTGAAGTACAGAATCCTTTCTTTATTTTCAAATAACTAGGTGTTAAAATGAACTATGAAATCATTATGTGTGGTTAGTTTTAGCTTCATGAATGGAAATAAAATTCCTACTAATATTAGCAGAAAGGAGGTTAAATAATTTGCAGGGCATTGTCATAGTGAGTCACACTAAAACGTGCAGGAAAAGTCTTAATTAACAGCAAAACAGGGAGTAGTATATCCTCTTTAGAAATAATTTGCTAACTGATTATGCAATGAAGTTGAAAATCAAGAAATTTAGGAAAGGAGAAAAATCCTCTTAAGCAGGATGAAACCAGCAGGGCTGGCAGCAGTGCCAGGAGTCTCTCTCCTCTTGCTGAGCTAGCAGGAGATGCAGCCTGCACACAGATCTGGTCATGGGCCATCTGTGCTGGTGAGGGATGAGAACTCTTACTGTTATTTCCCAAACAGCCTGACATGGGTGCAGGTCCTCCTTCTGCAAAACAAATCCAGTAGCTTAGTTTTCTTGTACAGCACTTGGATGTTGTGGTTTCAGTCCATGGGCTAAGGAGGGATAACTGAATTGTTTCAGATAAAAGGTTTTAAAGTGCTTGTAAAAAAATGCCCTTGGAAGGTGAAAGGCCTTTTTTTCCATCATTCCATTCCCCAGAGCAGTGGTTGTGCCTATTCTGAGAAACAGTGAAATATCTGTATGTCTATTTACAGCTGAATATTACAGGAGTAAGTGTTGTGGAAGGAATGTCAGTTATCCTGATAACAGACAGCAGGCTATGCCTCCCACTTATACCGACACATGAATCCACAGAAACCTCACTGAAATGGATGAATTTCCTTTAGGCTGATTTCAGTAATATCCAATCTACAAAAACATAGATATATCCATTAAGGGTGCATATAAAAATAACTCACTATCACGTTTTTCTACATCACATCTGTAATGGACATAGCTGTGCTGGAAAGGGCTTAGTAGTCATGGTAAATAAAGGATGGTTTTGCTGCTATGGATTTTTCATCTGAGAAATTCCTATAAATGTCTTTGGTCAGCCTAAGCTGTGTTAGATATATTGGGTTTGTTAGCATACTTATATCAGTATCATTAATCCAGCAAATCCTTTTCTAACATGGAAAAAACTTAACAGGAGTAGAATCAAACTATTGCTTTTCTTCCACCTGGCATTTTTACAGCAGATCCCCCAAAATGAAAGAGACAAATTCTCTGAAGGATTTACACAGGGATGAAGTTATTCTATATTATGCTTTTGATATTCTTTACAATTGGTAACACCAGCATATCTAAAATAAGAGTCTTTACTATAACACAGCCACAGTGCTTCAAAACAGAGTTAAATGCTCTTCACAGCTTAAGACTGTGATCTTAATAGCTATGAGGCTTATGTTCCTGAAATGTTATGATAGGGGACAACATAATTTAGGAAAAATACAAGAAGAGCTTTTCTTGTCATTGCTTCTGTGACATTGCAGCCTGGGTATATTTGTAGTGATGCACGTGGGCGTGATAATCCCTTCTTTGGAATCCATGCAGTGTGTGTGTGACCTCTGCTTCAAAGTCTTTGCTTCCCAAACACAGGCTTTTGAACAGGACAGAGAGAAGAGGTTTCTGTAGCTGATGTACTTACGGGGACAGCATTTGCTTGGGCAGCCCAGAGCATGAGGAGACCATAATTGGGAGCTAAATGTTTTCCTTGCAAGTTGTCCAGGAGATGTTGCAGTAGTGTCTGTTATAAATAAAAGATAATGGCTATTTCCAAAATATTAAAATGTTTAGGGTAGGCCTTCTAGAATTCAGGGACTAGTTTACCAAAGAGATATAATGTTAGTTATGACTTTTTTGCAACCACAACGTAGACATGACAGCTGTTAAGAGAAAGTGAGACTCACACATAGGCAGAAAGCAAGAAGCACTCAGTGGACCACGTGAATCCCTACTGAATACTTGCACTGCTCTCAATTTCCTCAAAGTTTTTAGGGAATTGGGCACCCTCACTCCCCATTGTTGCTTGTACATGGAAGACAGAAAAAAGGAATCTCTATTCTAACTCCTGCTCTACTCCCCTAAGGAACCTGAAAATGGGAATGAACCAGTTGAATGAATGCAACTGAAGAAGATGTTCTCTCTGTTCATGCTTGTTATGAAGAGATGGTCTGATATATCAGTAAACTCCCTGGTTTCAGGAACTTTGTTGGTGACCTAAGTGGTGACTTCAATGGGTGGATATTCTTTGAAACTATAGCAACTGTGTAATGTTCTAGGATCAGCTTTTGTTTATACTATTCCCTTAAATACCGGGCAACCATGCATTGAAGGCAAGGCTTCCTGTCTGCTTTTCAGTGGGAAGAAGGCTGACCTTGAATAAAAAATGACTGATCTTTTTTTCCAGATTCCCACCCAATCTAAGACACCAAGTTTGTGCCTCCTACTTTGTGCACCTTCTTACGTCCCACCATCCCCTCTCCAACCTTCTTCCTTTCCATTTATCTGATTTATTTTATGAAAGAAAACACGGTATGTAAAGCTTTTAAAGTCTAAATAAAACTTGTTTTGTTTAATGACCTGTTCTACAATCATTTGGTAGATCAAAATTCCCAGGCCAGTCTGCCGTCTCGTTTGTCAGCCCTATCGACAGAATTCCCGCCAGAGCTAAGGAGAATAACCAGGGGAACAACTTATCACAGCTTTGACACAATCAATATTCAGGGTACTTGGCTTCCAATCCAGTAATCTGCTATTTTCTACCAGTCTGGCTGTTGGACGATCTACTCATTCTACACCAGGGTTTAAAAATAGTACATGTGACGTTTTGAGATTTCACAGCACGGTGCCCTCAGAGAAACAACTGAAGGGTCTTTCTCTCACCTCTTTCAACTGCTCACTGCAGTGTGATACTGGAGGCTGGCAATGGATCATAGCTCTGAACCCTTGGCTTAAAATTCCCCAGAGGAAGATGTTTAATCCTCAGAATTGTTGGAAATAAACTAAATGGAGGTGTAGGAATCAAAGTTAAGGATCTGGATCTGTCCTATTGCAGGTGACAGCAATAGTGGACAATGAAGGCATAGCTATAAAAGTTGACATATTTGATTTTTTTCTTCCAGTACTGAAATAATTCCTGCCCGCCATTGCTTCAGTCAGAATATACAACAAAGTCATCTTATTTCCTAGCCTGGGATGTTTACCTTGGATGTGTTATCTGAAGGGTTGGTCCTTTCAGCATCCAACACTACTTTCTCAAATAATTTTAGAAGCCATTTTTTGGATTTAGACCAGTTCCTGTAAAGAAAAGCAGCAAACAAGAAGCACTTAACTGAGGCAGCACAAACCAACATTTCCTTTTCCATGAGAAGGACTCTTTGTTTGTTTTCTAAAAGCCCCCGGGCAGCAGTCAGTTGATGAATAGCCAAGTGTCAGTCTGACTGACTGGAGTGATGACTGACATGAGGAACAGCATGTCCAAGACCTTCACCTTGGCCAGACCTCATCTTGCAGCCAGGACCCGTGACTGCAAGACTCCAACATTTTCACCACAGGTTTTCATTGTGGCTTTGGACAGATTGCTTAGGCCAATCTTTTCAAGAATGATCCTCCTGAAGAAAATCAAGGCCACATTTTTAGAGTACCCTCAATTCTTTCTGAAGGCTATTTTGAGGTGCTTAAGGCAATATCGTGGCTCTGGGAGCACTGACAGGCTCTGCAAGCACTTCCCTCCCTCAGAATTTGGGTCTCCCTACCCAAGGTCAACTCTGCAACAGTGCAGCCACATAATCTGAGATTGGTCTGCTGGGAAAACAGCTAAAATAAGAGAGACACCTCATTGGAGACCCCTTGAGCTTGGGACTCACATTTAGAGTCAGGCCTTTGCCCTTTGCCCCATTCTGCCGCTCCCTGGTGGGTCCAAGCTGGACCCTGCCTACCTAAGCAAGGTTGTTACCTCAGGAAGCACTCAGGCATCTGAGAAGCATATTCAAAGTCTTCATCGTACTTCTGAAAATGTTCTTCAAACTCCTTGATTTCGCTCTGACTTGTCGGGCAGATGCCTTTCCCAAACAAAGTGTTCACCACTGCTGGATACATTACATGCCTGCAAGGACAAGATCACCAAGACTTAGGGGCCAAAGGAAGCCATGGCAGCAGTTTTAGGTCAGGATGCAGAGTGCTGAATTGCTAGCACTTGTGGGACTCAAGTATCATGCTGGTATGGAAGGGCTGGCACAGCGCTCACACCACACTCACATCCTTTTTTAAGATTTTAAGCAGAGACTTGGAGATCCATAAACCTCAGGCTGGTCCTCTGCATGTGGCTGAACTTCATCAGTTATCAGTTGGTCACTTGAGCAGTGACAGAAAAGCTCTGGGCCCCAAGGTCCCCTTCTCCCCATTAACCACCCCTCTCATTTCAGGTGGGCCTACGTGAACCTTCCAGGCATTGCACAAACCCTTCTGGACCAGACACCCCAAAACTTCCTTCCTCTGGATGCAGCTTTGCTGGACAGACAATGTTCTTTTGTTTTCATCTCACTCCTTCCCTGCTTGTTCCTCCATTATCCTGCAAACTCTGAGCTCCGTTCTCAGACCCCTCTCCTGTACTCCTGAGCTCCAAGAAACCCTTGTTCGGTCTTTGCAGGGTTCCAGCCTCTGCTAAACGGGGAATAGCACTCACTTTCCGGCTTTTCTAAAGATCATAAGGAAGCTGGGGCCATCTGGTGGCTCTGTGGATTTAGTTTTGAGGCAGCTATTTAACAGCTTTCCGGGGCACTGCATTCCAATTCTCTTACTCTGCCTTGTAAGAATAGATCACCCCCTACCAGATTTACAGTGGATAACTTTTATGGATTCTGTATTTTATCATCTAGCAAATAACTCGTGGTTTTAAATTTAAAAAAAAAAGAACAGCTGATTTTAATGCCAGGACAGCCATGGAAGTGGAAAGAACACCCTGTCCCAAGGCTGCATCAGGGATGCAGTAGGATGGTATGCTCCATGTACTTGTAGGCTCATGGCACCACAGAACAACAGGTCTATTGTCCTCAGAAACTTGATCCCAGGTTAAAAGACCACAGATGGATTCAGAGAGGGGAATAACAAGAAAATGTGAGCCAATATTAGCACATCAGGCAGTGGTGTGGGTCGCCACCAATTCAGTGATGCCCATTTTTTCACAAGAAGCAGATGTGACTTTGATCTCAGAAGACAGGTGGGGAAACACCACGGGATCTGAGGGTTTGCACCCCATTATCGAAATCAGTGGAATAATGGAAGGGTTTCAAAGGGAGGGCTGGGAGGTTTCAAATCCCCTTTTGCCCACATTTATCCCCAGTTAATCCATATTGCAGTAATTGCAGTGACAGGTGTTGAGTGTTTTATCTGCAGTGAAAGCTCTATCTTACTGTATTATGCAGAAAAAAACCAGCAAAAGACAACCTGGTGTTAGAAACAGGTGTAAGCCAAAGGCAATAATTGCCCTACCCTTGGAAGTGTTCAAGGCCAGGTTGGATGGGGCTTTGAGAAACCTGGTGTAGTGGAAGGTGTCCCTGCCCATGGCAGGGGGGTGGAACAAGATGATCTTTAAAGTCCTTTCCAACCCAAACTATTCTATGATTCTATGAATATTCAACTTCTAGTATTGATGGACAGACAAGATATAGGTGTTGTCCCAAATGACCAGGAAAAAGGAGAAGTTAAGAGATCTGTTGTTGTCACATGAATCTGTCAGTAAAGGGATTTTTTTTCACATGAAGGATGAAGTTCTGGCAGCAAAATCAGTTGCAGAGGACTTAGATAAGTTTTGGCCTAGGCTTGGCCCAAACATGAAAAGTTTTCAACCTGCTGAAGATCAAGCGTTTTGTCTGTTCTTAAGTTCTTTATAAACATGCAAAGTTTTTATCCCCTCTTCTGGGAAACACGGTTTGTTGGAAGATGCAGTGTTTTCTTTCAAACAGTTAATTCAGGTGCTTCTCCTAGCTCAGAAAAACCACCTTTAGATGAAACCCTGCCTGCTCTGTGAGCCACCTGAAACAGTGAACCTGTGATGAGCATCCTGACAAAACTTTTGTAACACTTGAGAGCCTGAGCTCCACCTGTTTACAGTGGCACCTCTGCTCCCTTGTAGGACACCCCTGCGTTGGGGATGTGCTGCAAAACTCCCTTACCTTACCAGGTCATTGAGGTCGCCTGTGCCCTCCATGCCCAGGTGAGCCATGTGCTCACGTAGCTCCTTACACAACGTGCCCGTGA
Source organism: Oxyruncus cristatus (assembly GCA_013399855.1). Taxonomy (NCBI): domain Eukaryota; kingdom Metazoa; phylum Chordata; class Aves; order Passeriformes; family Cotingidae; genus Oxyruncus; species Oxyruncus cristatus. The sequence continues at coordinate 690,363 of VXAY01002116.1, read as the reverse complement.
ACATGTGCAGATTGGAAGGACTCATTTTCCCCTTCATCATGCTGTACAGGTTACCATGATTCTGATAAAAGGCTTCTGCAGGGACAGACACTAAATGCAAAAAGAAAGAGAAACGTTTTGGAAAGTAGACAAAGTAGATTTTCACTGAAAGACAGAGTGAAAACTTCTCCACATAACTTTTGACTGTAATGTAAGTGCCTTAACCCTCATTTTCCTAGAGTGAAATTCCCTGTAAGCTTCTTTCTAAAGAAGCTTCTTACAGTAAAGATTTTGGTGAGCCCTCTGCTTCTACCCATCTGTGTAGCATCTTCTTGCCTTATGAAGCTTCAGTGCCAGAATCAACAATCCAGAGATTTCCCCCCAGTGGAATATAGAGAGGTGTGCATGCATGTTCACAGAACTGACCGTAATGAAAAATAAATTATCCCAAGAAAAGAGTTTGTGTCACCTTTCTGCAGTGGCACCTCCTCTCAGGAGAGGTTGAGAGAGCTGGGACTGTACAGCCTGGAGAGGAGAAGGCTCAGGGGGGATCTTGTCACTGCGGACAAATATCTGGTGGTGAGAGAAAGATGAGGCCAGGCTCTTCTCAGGGCAGGAAGCAATAGGCACAAATGGTAATAAAGGAGACTCCACTGAGACACAGGGAAGTTTTTATTGTGAGGATGATGAAACACAGGAACAGGTTGAGGAGTCTCTAGTCCCGGAGATATTCAAAACCCAAGCAGACACAACCCCGAGCAATCTCCTATCACTGATATTGCTCTGAGCAGGGACTTGGACCAGGCAATCTCCAACAGTGCCTTCCAGCCACAGAGAGTCTGTGATTTAATCTCTCTGGCAATTTGCTTCTCTCTCATTTCACAGTCCAAAATTGCCAAACTACTCAAAGAATTCCCGTCTGTGCTATGCTGTGTGGATACAAGCACACGAGCTGATAGAGCATGTGTGGATGGGATATATATCTGGATGGGATATATACCTCACCCATTTTTAATGACTGTTGTACCACAGAGTAACAACTAATTACTGCTACAAGCTGATTTTCAAATGAAAGAACTACACTCACTCCAAATGTGGTACACACAGGTGGAGTGTCCAGCCACAGAGAAGGACCTGATCTCAAACTTGAGTTGCTTGATGATGAAAGTAATAACAGCCCCTAGATCAGAAACTTCTGATTCCTTGGGACTGAATCCAAACACTTTGCAGCTTTACAGTGCTGGATCCACATGGAAAAATTGAGTTTCACCTTTATTTCACAGCATGGTCATGGGTTAAAATAAGCATTTAAGGTTTGATCAAAAAGCCAGTGGGCTTCCAGTTTGCTTTAATGTTCCTGAGTAACTAGATTTGATTTCGTTTAAAAAAGAGACAGGTCTCAGTTACCTGCATTCTTGACAGCTTGTTGTACTGCCTGTTCAAAGTTTAAGTCTTCAGATTTAAAAAATGCTTCAGTTCCTTCTTCCTCAGTCACAAAAGTAAATCGTTTTCCCAGAGCGAATATTGTGAACACGGGTCCGTACTGGAACAAACAAAGATTTCATATTACTGCACTGTTAACTCAGTGCTGCTGAGAGGTCAGGAGGGAGGAGCTGGTCCTTTCTGCTCTCTGTACACATTGGCTCAGGACTGCACAAAGAGGGACACAAATCAGACCAAAATGTGTAGACTTAGGGACCAGAAGGGAATGTGATCTGTGCCTGCCTAACCTTTTGCAGAGTAGAAGGGATTCCTTCTCTGAGAGTAATACTTTATATTTGAATTACATTACATTTCAAACAATACAACCTACCTGGACTTAGAGAACCCAAGGGATGGATTATCTTCTGCATCCCTTGGCTGCCACAGCAAAGTACCCACAGTGTAAAAATTCATAATTGTAACTATTTCAGTCTACAATTTTTTAGCAAAAAATCCCCACTCCTACATCTTTTTATTCAACTCCCTCTCCTCTCCTCTCCTCTCCTCTCCTCTCCTCCCCTCT
>VXAY01002116.1:669226-688306 GCA_013399855.1 Oxyruncus cristatus | reverse complement strand
CCCTCTCCCTCTCCCTCTCCCTCACCTTTCCAGATGTTAAAAGATTAATATCTAAATAGCTAACAAGCTTTGATCAGAACAGTTTGACTTACATTCAGGGAAGGTTTTTGATGCCATAAATCATTCTTTCATCTTCCCTTAATCTAACATCCTAGAGCCCTCTCAAAACTTTCAGCAATGAGCATTCATTTCTGAATTCCTACATTATGAAAATGGTCACTGATACCTGTAAATACTCTAAACTAGAAAACAGATGTGCAATATCTACTGTCTGTCAGATGTAGGCATAAAAAAATCATTCCAGCTTGCTCACGTGATTTGTGCCATGGACTGTAACCATTTCTTTTGCTGTCTGTGTCTGTATTTAAAGTCTGCTTCATCAAAAGGTCTTTGAAGCCAAGAAAAATATTCCTCTTGACATCAGTTGAATTTTGATTGTGTCCTTCAACTGTAAATTATTAAAGAAAGAATGACTGTTCAGACTCGCTGGGTGATAATAAATAAAATATTGTTTTAATAATAAGTGTTCAAGGCCAGGTTGGATGGGGCTCTGAGCAACCTGGTCTAGTGGAAGGTGTCTCTGCCCATGGCAGGGGGGTTGAAACAAGATGAGTTTTAATGACCCTTCCAACCCAGGCCATTCTATGATTCTATGATTCTATAATAGCTAAATTTCTAAGGTTGCTATTTTATGTCCAGGTCCTCATTATCAGGCTGGATAAAAAGTAGTGAATTCATACTCTGAATTCATAATATTTTTTTTAAAATTTAAATTAACATTATAATGTATTTAAACTAATTTTAAGATAAAATCAATTTTGAACTAATAGCAACCAGACTCTGATTACTACAGAGATAGAGAAAGCAAAATAAAAATCCTCTTAGGATTTACTGCTTTCACTAATGAAATCTCTGTTTTTTCTGAAGTCTGAGAAACACTGCAGTGCCATGGTGAGAGGAAGATCTCAGCCTCCAGAGAAATAAAAACTTCAGAAGGATGCTCTCCAAAATCCAAAAGGAAGGAAAGCAGGGAAACAGCCATTTTTCCATGGGGCACTGACAGTCAGGGAGCAACTACTCTTAGCTGGGACAGCTGCAATTGCAGCAAGAGTTGTGCTGGAAGCTGGGAGCACCAGGTAGGTTTCCTCTCCCTTGGCACGCACCCACACACATGAGGTCGGTGCCATGACCCCTCTCTATCTCAGGGACTCCAGCATTTTGGTCTTCTGTGCTTGGGACCAGGGACATAGACCTTCAGGGACAGGGCTGTGGACACTGACTATGGAAATGCTCCACCAGAACCTTGTCCTCCTGTCCAGCCTGTTTCCCCTCCTCATGTCCCCTGCCCTGTAACCCAGCGAGCCATCCCTTGCCCAGCCACACACAGACAGAAAGGCCAAGAGGCATCTGATGAGTCCTGAGACATGGTACCATGTCCCAAACACAATCAATACACTGAGAGGGATGTATGGATCCCACAGGTCCCAACAACAGTGCAGAACAATCTCCTGGGTTTGACTGAACTTTTCCTGTTAGGTTAATAAGCAAGCTGATAAGAAGAATTTGAAATTCCTTACTAACTCATGCCATGTTTGCCAGGCAAAGCAGGGAGCTTCATCCTTTGAACCCCTCATTAAGCAGCTTTCCCTGTATTTTATGTTGCACAGTGGCCCTGGTTACCCATCCCAGACCACCTGCAAAACTGCTTTAACCAGCCAGGCAGCTTTAGGAGGAAGAGGTGGTATCTTTTATTAGACCAGAGATTAAATATTTTATTTGAGCAGGGGAATTTGCTTTTCTTAGTCCCAGTGATGACACAAGGGGGAAAGCAGACAATTCTTCCAGCCCACAGGTTCTTCTGTAGGAGGAAAACAGAAGCAACAAACTTCAAGCAAAGTGCAGGCTGGAAGTAGTGGAAATCTGCTGTGTTACCCCAGGGCTTGAGGGAGAAAGCAGTGAGGGATAGACACAAGAGGAATTAAGAAAGAAAGGAATTAAGAAAGACTTTAAGAAAGAAATGAGTGTCACTTTGACAGACCGAAGGATTTATCCAGAGGAGGAATTTTCTAACTGCAAGAGACTGTCCTGAAGTTAATGACCCCATGGAGCTGAAGAGGTTTCACACTGCCTACAGCCTGTTTTTGCACCACCTTTTACAAGGGTAGCTTGCCTGTGCTAAGGATACTTAACTCTGTTCTGGCAATATTAAGGAGCCTGGAATTATTGCAGATGTATTTTGCAACCCCTGTAACGCCTGTTAATGACCCCTTTGGCAGCAGCACGTGTTTTGTTTGGCTGTACTCTGCTACAGTGCCTACTCCTTTAAAAGGGAGCAGGCAGGAAAAGGCTTATTTTTCCTGGCCTCTGCACAGCCTGCAAGTGTGGGAGGTGAGAAGGGAGGGAGACTCTGCAGTGCCTGGGGTGTTTAAGGAGAGGAAGGGGAGAACAAAAGAGCAGCCCTCCTCAGGGACGGAGGGACTGCCAGATGCTGCTGCTGCAGCCAACCTGGGGGGGATGGATGGAGACATCCCACTTGGCCCAGGGGCACCTCAGGGAGAGGTCACAAGGATGCTGAGTTACTGGACTAAAAACAAAGCCAAAAGAGAGGTTCTATCTGCAAACACAAAAACAAAGGGGAGAGATGTAAGAAAGCCTTTTCATTCTGCTTTGCCTTATCTTGAGGTTTCTCCCATTGAAAATGCTTCTTGTTCTAGTTTCTGTCCCAACAAAATCTGGGGTTTACAAAGTCCTTCAGGTGTTTTTGGTGTGCTCAGATGTGTCAGCAGCTGCCATAGCACAACCCTAAAGGGTCTCCAGGCAAACAAACACCTAAATTAACAAACCCAGAGCCTCTAAGTGTGCATTTGTACATCAATACAAACATGTAAATGCTTTGCTCATTCAACCCGTGAATGAACCCCCAAAAAGGACTCTTCTGCCAGGTTTGTTTTAAAATTTCATCCAAGAGATTTTGCTAAAAGCTTCTTGGGAACAAAAGGCATCTAAAGGAAGCTTAAGTCGTGGTGAAACCACTGTCCCCAAAACGGACTGCACCAGAAAGGACAGATTGGCAGGCTGCTTTAATTTGGCTGCCACCAGGATGTGTTTGCAACAGAACAGGGCAGGGAGGTTCTCTAACAGCCTCATATCAGAAGAGTAAAAGAATATTATGACTGGATTATTTAAGTGAGGCTTGATCAGTTTATTTCAAGGATTATATGGTTCCTGAAATAGTAGGAGAATGGGCTGGAATGAGTTTTCTTCCAGTCCTACATTTCTGCCCTATGATGAATGAACAAATAAATGATCACAGCATGCATAGATGAAAGATACAGGAAAGACAGAGTAACGTAAGGTTAAAACTGGCCTGTTAAGCACAAGGAAGCCAAGGAACTCCAGATCATACACATGATCTTACCCCATGGTGCACCTAATGTGCTATAATACAAGATTGACAGCACTTGATGTTCTCAAAGGTTGTACTTAAACCTCTGCTTTCATTTAACACCATGAGTTTATAACAATAATGACTGTAAAGAAGTACTTACAAATATGAAATCTAACAGTTGAAAAAGCAAATTTTAAACATCCAATATTTATTTATGCATTGTTTTTTTTTTTTCGTTTGGTTAGGTTTTGGTTTTTTTTTTTAATTTCAGGATATTTCATTTTTAGCCAGTTTTTGCAAGCAGTGGGCTGTATGATCCTTCAGGATGGAACACTCAAGGCTGACTACATTGCAGTAGCAGGAGATATCATCCCTGAATGAAAGTGGGAAACTGGTTTTTTTATATCAGTTATTATAAGCTACCTAGAAATCAAGCATCTAACCTAAATTAACCACTTAGTCTTTATCCAACAGACACAGAGAAAGAAAGGTATGTACAGGGGGTAAATCTTCACACCCATAAGTTTCTTAGGATGGAAAACGTTGCCTTCCAAGCATGTCTGTGTCTCTCTTGAATGCTGAGGGACACCAGATGGTACTCAAAAATCTCACCTAACTTTAGGCATGCAGATAATTAGTTTCCTGGTCCCCATGCTTGGCACAGAGCTTTCCACATTATCTGAAACCAAGATTAACTCGCAGCCAGACTGCAAAAGCAAAACAGCAGAGATCCAAGCAGGATAGTCACAGCACAGAGATTGTGTCTGAATCAGATTCACAACTTAGCAACATTAGTGGTACAAAGCCGATTCTTCATCAGCTAAATGCTCCTGATGATATAAAATGTGACAGGAAAGGAGAAAACTTAATGCAGAAGCTTTTCATTGCCTTTCCCCTTGCAGGCAGCCACCCTGAGCACACACCCACGAGCAGGCATGCCGCCACAGACATTACCTTGTTCCTAGCTTGCTCTATAAACTCCAGAGGAGCTTTCCCGAACTGAAACGCGGCTCCAAACCAAGGGATCCAGCTCCTGATGCAAGGAGGGCAGCTCGGGTTTCTCAGCTGAAACAAAACAGCCTTGACAATAAGGAGCCCCAGGACTGCTGCCAAGAGGAGAGCGAGATCCATTTTGCCTGCTCGCTGCCTGCCCCGGCAGCTGCTCAGGCCGCCGCGGCACCGGCATGGCCGCGCTGGCCCGGGCTCCGAGTTAATGAATAGGCCTCTCTGATCAGCCCTGCCAGCTGAGCACTGCCATGGAGACAAGATGTCAAAGCACCAAGCAGCCCAGGGGACAAGCCCTTGTTCGGGGAAAGGCACAGCCAATTGTGCTCTGTTCTGGGACGGGGACCAACTTTCACGGCTTGCAAAACTGAGATGTTGCTGTGGCAAGTCCTTGGACTTTACGCCAGTCGCTGGGAGGCTGCTCAGGCAGCCAGGGACATGGCCAGGGACACTAGCAAAGCAATGCAGAGCTTTCCAGTTAAAAAAATTACTTTTTTGGCAATATTGAGGTTACAAAGCGGAGAGGTTGTGATTCGCAGCTCTTTAGCTTTCAGCAAGTCAGATGGCAAGAAACTTCTGCAGGCATCACCTGAAGCAGAAACATTATGAAAGGTATCCCTCACCTGCCTGAGATCATCTCATTGAAGACTAGATTTGTGTCCAGTGTCTGAGAAGCAAGAGGTTGAACTGACAACTCAAAGCCTGCTGGTCGGTCACCTGTGTTATATCGCTGCAATGTCAGAAAACAAGGGTTCAGAGGTCAAATGAGTTTCTTTGCATGCATGGAAGTGGCACACCAAAATTACATATAGAATTCATTAGGTATGAAACATTCCCCCTAGGAGGTGGTCTCATAGCCTTCCCTCATACACACGCAGCAAGAAGAGAAAACAAAACCAGGAGGAGTGGCTGACAGAGCAGATGAGCGTGTTGCCATTCAGAGGGACCTCAACAGGATGAAAAAATGGGCATACAGGGACTCATCTTAAAAACACAGAATACCAGGTTGGAAGGAACCTCAAGGATCACGTGGTCCAACTTTTCAGGGTGAAAAAAATGGCTCCATGAAGTTCAGCAAGGGGATAGTGGTCAGGCACTGCAACAGGTTGCCTAGAGTGGCTGGGGAGTCCTGGGAGACATTCAAAACCCAGCTGAACACAGTCCTTAGAGCCTGCTCGAGGTGACCCTGCCTTAAGCAGGGCTTAGGACTAGCCAGACTCCAGGTCCCTTCCAGCCTCAACTGTTTGATTTTTTTTTTTGATGTGTGTGATTTTGTCTTCTTTTCTGTGGCTCTTTGTCCAAATCTCTTGTTCTTCTCAGTCCCAGGACCTGATCCTCCTTGCTAGGCCCAGACTCCTTGCTTGAACAAGCCCTGCTCACCTTTTCTAGCCTTTCATCTGTTTGTTCCACATTCAAGCAACCAGCTGTACATCGGACCACAAGAACTGTGAAAACCAGATCTATGTCCTTCATTAAACGGTCCTGTTGAAATATCTTGGGATGTTACCTGTCAGTCATAGCTGCAGAAAAACAAGTTCAAGTATATCAACTGTGTTGTGTAGGATGCTGATGTCCATTTCAAAAACTGTCTGGAACAAACAGCTAAATCACTGTTAACTGTGGTATTACTACACTTCTGTGTTTTTCTATCACATCTCTTTGTATGTTTATTTCTGGGTTTTAGTTTATTCATTAAATTCTTTCTTTTCCTACAAATAGGTCTGTAGTGATAAGAGAGCAAAAGACCTTGGAATATTGGAGTATATTTTCATTAACTCACTGAGTAGTGAGTTTAAAGTGATCTATGTATACAGGTAACACAAGCCCTCAAGCCTCTGTGAAGACATTCATTAAAGGTATTTGTGTTTGTTTTGGCCTCTTTGGTTTTTTGTTTTTGTTTAACTTCTGCTTTTGGGGCAGGTGTGATGAAGGACATGAGATGCAAATGCAAGGCACTAATGTGAGGAGGACACAGCCAGTATGACAGTGCAATAGTCACTACCAAACTTTCCTCAGACTAGGCCCTAGTCCTGGGCAGCTACTGGTTAGTGGCCTTTCCAAGTAAACAGGTGAGAGGACTGGGCAGTCTGGCTGCCTTTCTCCATCACAGAGAGAACAGCCCTACCAGGCCCTGCTGCTCTGTTTCCCATCCCATCTGAAGTCCACACTCTCTCTCTGCATATGTAGCCTTTGATCAAACTGGCTTTGGAAAGAAACCAAAAAAATGCTGTCTCAAAAAATGAAATAAATTAATGGGAAGGGTCCTCTCTGCTGGTGCTGTCTCCCTCAGGATTTGGGGTATATGAACTCCAGCTATGGACTTCCATGAGCACTGGCCCTTCTCTGTTCCACACATCACAGAGCTGTCCATGCAGGCATCCATCTCTAGTCAGGCTCATTTCAAAGATCCTGTGAGAAGAGAAAATTCTTCTTTGTTGCCATCCCTAAATCAGTCTCGTTTAAAAAAGAACCTATTTCCTCAGAATAAAAATTACCATGGAAAGCCGCTCTTTCCATCTGCAATGCTATGGGGTTTATTTTAAGGAGAGATCTAGTTGTTGTTTTCCACTCCCTTAAGCATGATTATAGAGAAACCAGGATGAGACTGTAACCAGAGATGCACAGCTAAGGGACGATGGTTAAATCCCCATCCTGGGAGGTTTTGAGGTGACCAAACAAAGCCTCGGGCAACCTGATGTACCTCTGAGGCTCTCCCTGCTCCGAGTAGAGGATTGTAGGATGACTGTAGGTGACCTCTAGAGGTCCTCTCCACCCTACATTATGAATCGACAGTATGCAGGCTGATATACAGTGGTCAAGCCCAGAGAACAGCTTCGGAGGGAGGCACAAAGTGCCACAGCAGATTTCATGAACTCTCAGGAAAAAGGCTCTGAACCACTTGTACCTTCCCTGCAGCCAGGCATGTTTGCATTAAATATGCCTTCTTCCCATTTTTAACCAGGGGTTTGTCAGTAGTTTGCTTTATCGCTGCATGAATTCTAATGAATTTTAACCCAAAGAAGGATGCAGTTTAATGCTGATTACTGGTGAGAGATGACATAAAGTCATGGGAGTATTTCACCTGCAATGCTGCCTTCATTTGTCTGAATCCTTGCAATGGGGACCACACACCAAAATCTCAGGCAGTCAGACAGGTGTGTGGGGAGGTGGTATGGAATAATTTTCTGTGACCTAAAAAATCCCTAAATCCTCGGCATGAGGATTACTGACTAATGGCTAATGATTAACTTAGGGATTCAGCTGAGACTTAGTGATAAATGAAACACCTCTCTGGAACAGCACATACCTTACCCTTTTTTTTTTTTAATGATGAGGACCTAAATATGTCTACATTAATTTAAGAGAAATTAGGACTGGCACCCAATTAACAGGGATTCAGCATTCAGCCAGGAAAAGCTTTAAACTTTTCACTTAGGGGCTCTGGGCGGTGATCAGCTTCCCTCATCCCAAACTGCACTGCTTCGTGCCTAATCCACAGGCGACTCAGGTTGCTGAGAGCACTCCATCACCCCAGCTCAGCACGTAGCTGCTGCTAGTGCAGCTCCTATTGAACCAGATCTGGATCACTTCATCCCTGATGGATGCCTGTGCAGCTGTTTGACATGGGAACGCAGTTTGGGGCTCCCGAAGTGCTGCTGTCAACGACAGCACCCCCTAAAGCACCCCCCCCACACACACACAGACACACGTGTGCTCGTAATCTCGAGCTCTCGTTAGCGATTACTCTTTTTAATATAGATGATAATGGACAAAATTGTGTGTGTGACTGTACCTGTACCGCCGGTGTCCTGGCACAGGGCAGCGTCGGTGACTACATTTCCCAGGAGCCTGCTGAGCAGAGATTCTCTTATGTCACTGCAGAAGGACCTTCCAGCTTTGCAGGAGCTACTCGGGGTGCTGCAGTTCCTGGTGCTGGCGCTGGAGAAACATGACCTTCCGCAACTTTTCTCCTAGACGACCCACAACTGAGCCGTGCTAGGGTCTGCTCTCACTCCAGACAGACCCTGGCAGGGTGGCTGGTGAGCCTCGGTTCATGTGAGATGCTAAATGTCACCTGCAGAAGAAGAGAAGGGCTTACCTCTTCCACAGAGATGGCCCCGGGCCAGCAAATTCGCTCTGTCAGCCTGTGCAGCGGCTGTGGCAGAACTAGGTACAACTTACCCTGATTTTCCGAGAGGGAAGGGGGTAAAAATTTACCTACGGGGGGCAGGGAAAACGTCAGTCCCCGGATGCCTCAGTCCTCAGTGTTCTGCTCCAGCAAATCTGTGCATTTCACTGTGCTCACCGTGACTTTTCTGTAATATAAGCTTTGCAAGTGCTGTATGTCACCTGAGTGTGGCTGGAGGGAGGTTTTTCAGGATGAAATCGCTGCCAAAGGACTGCAGTCATTAACGCAGAGCAGTTGTGACTGGTTTAAGCGTTGCTGTTGATGGGTTTCCAGGAAAAGACTAAAGAGGCAGGGAGATCTGTTGCCTAAGTTACTAGCAAGGGCTGATTCCTTTAGGAATTCCTTTGCATAGTTAATGAAAGTTAATCAAAGAAAAATCGACTCTTATATTATTGGTTACAGGGGAGATGGCTTTAAAAATGGAGTTGGAAAAGTGCTTGCTGAAATGTGGGATAGAAGCACACTGGCATCTGCATAGCACTGCTTTGTGATCAAGTAGCTTATTTGGAATATTTTTCAGCATGCTTTGTCATTTCCACAAGCTCTTACAGGCAAATCTGTTACCTTCCTCTAAATGATTTGTAACTTCTCAATTTTCACTAGTCTTTAAACATGAATATCAAACCTAATGCACAAATAGACTGTAAACGTGCTGAGGCTTTGAGCACTGACTGCATTCCCCCAGCACCTGAGCCCTGCTCTGGAAGGACCCTGGTGTGTCACTAAGGTATCAAACCAAAGACAACCCCTGCTCCCGGGCAGTCACCACCTGAGACAGCCTGGGAAGATCCCTCACCCAGGGAGGAACTCCAGGCCTGGGGCAGCAAACATGTATCCATAGTGTTTCAGGAGCAGCCCTGGGAATCTGAGATCAAGTTGCACCTACTTCCCTGGCTGCCAGTTATTTCAGTGAGAGAAATAACAGGCTAGGCATGATTTTAGTGACTGCATCAGAAAAGCAGCATGTTTTAGGGTGGTTTGTAGGACGGATTTGTAAATAGGGTTGTAGGTCAGCCTGCATGTGTCTCTGCATTATGATGGCCTCTGTGGGATTGTTCCTGACCTTAATGTGCTGCCACTATGCTGGGCAGAATTGGAGAGGCCCCATGATCGATTGAGAGATTTGACTGGCCTTTATTCAGGGGGAGTAACAGGAACAGGATTTTTAATCAAGAGTCTCTTGGAAAGTACACATGTTGCATAACAAATCTGCAAAATGAAAGGCGGGAGAAAGACTTGGTGTTTGACGGGAATGTAATCTGGTTACTGGTGCCCAGAGCCGCTTTTAACAGATCTGGGTGTGAATCTTCTCCCCTCCATGAATCTCCTGCACCCGTTGGGTACGGCCCCGGCTGCCTGCAGTGCCTGGCAGGGGGCTCTGGTGCAGGTGTTCCCGGCGTGGGAGGTCTCCCCACAGCCACACTCATACTCACGTGTGTTCCCCGCCCTTTCTGCTCAGTGACATTTCCCCTGGATCTCACAAAAACTCGGCTGCAGATCCAAGGTGAGGCTGCCGTCCGTCGGGATGGAGCTGCGGCCGGCCAGGCGGCCCCGTACCGCGGGATGCTGCGCACGGCAGCAGGAATCGTGCAGGAGGAGGGATTGGGGAAGCTCTGGCAAGGAGCCACGCCAGCCATTTACCGCCACATAGGTGATTATCTGCTCGTGATGGGACAAGTGTGGGCCCTGCCTTCTGTGGCCAACAGCCTTTTGGATTGAGCTTGACATATTTTTTGTATTTTGGATGTATCTGTGATATATCTCCAGTCTAGCCTGCAATCCCACTTTGAAATATAGAACGGATTTTGGATCATTATTGTCTCTTCCTTCTCTCTTCATGGCCTTATCCTAGCTTCTGGGAAAACAAAACATAATTTCCCTGTCATCTTTGCTGGAAGGCCTTGTGCAGGAAGCAAAACAGGTGGAGTCCTCAGAACAATAAATATCTTATATTTGAGGGAAGTGGGGACGGGCTGGGAAAAAAAGATAAGGTTGCAAGCACTAGGGACGAATACAAGTGCTGGATGAAATGCATTAGAGGGTTGGCCACAGGTAAGAGCTTTCTGTTCTTTATTTGGGAGTATGGTGATAGCAACAAACCTCAAAAGAACTTTGAGGAGGTTTTGTATTTGGCATCAGCTGAGGGAGAAGCATTGCAGTTACATCTCCTTAGGATGAAGGCAAAGCCATGTTGCCTCCTGGCAGAGCCATGGCTCAGCCAGAGAGATTCTCTGATGCTGAAATGTTCTGTCTCTAGCACTGATGCCAGGTAACGCCCTCAGAAACGTGAGGGCAGTGACCAGCTGACCCAAGTGAGATCTGGAGTGTCTTAAACCAATCTCTTGATGTCTCTCTCACAGTGTGACCTCCAGAAATGGCAGACCCAAGAACTGTCTCCTGCTTTTGTTTCCCACAGTGTACTCTGGCGTTCGGATGGTTGCTTATGAACATCTCCGTGACTCTGTGCTCTGCAGGGCTGAGGATAAAACCTTTCCTCTCTGGTAATGTTGCATATTTATGCACATTTTTTGCTTGTTTGGGGATTGTCCTCACTGAAGGAGTCCTGCAGACAAATCTTGGGTCCAAAATGTATCTGGTTTTAGGATGAGATTGAGAAAATCTCATACAAAATAGTTGTCATACCTGGTGCTTCAGGAAGGGGGAACTGTGGATACTACTGAAATTTCTGGTTTTACTAAAATAAATAGAACCAGAAAATGAACACAACCCAACTACTAGCAGTGAGAGATAAAGTCTTATATATCAGCAAGCAGTTTAGAATTTCACACTGGCATTCAGGAGCATCATCCCTTACTTGTGTACCTTCCCATCCTGCCTTTAAACCTTAAGCAAGGAGCATAATGTAACCTTGATTTTTTTTCCCCCAGGCAAGTTTTAACCCTTTCTTAAAATTGGCAGAAATATTACTGACTGCCAACCTGCAGTCACCACAATTATCACCTTCACTTTGGTCATTAGCATATGGAACAACCATTTACACTTGTTCCACCTGGGTCGTGCTGCTGAACTCCGCAGCTCAAGCACTGCAATTTGTGAGGATATTCAATTTATTCTGGACACAAATTTCCCCCTGTTTGGCAGGAAAGCTGTGGCTGGAGGCATGTCTGCAGGTGCCATTGGACAGTTTTTCGCCAGCCCAACTGATCTGGTGAAGGTGCAGATGCAGATGGAGGGGAAGAGGAAGTTGGAAGGAAAGCCGTTACGGTTGGTTCCTCTCAGAATTTGGTGGCTTTTCTGCTGTAACTGATCACTTTCTGGCTCAGAGTGTGGTTCTCTTTTCTGCCACACCCTCTCCCCAGCTGCTCTTTGTTCTTTCAGGGGCAGAGCAGTGCCTGGGAAGCACGCGATGGCTCTGGGCATTGAAGAGGGTGGGGGACTTAAGACTTTCTCCTTATTCCATTTATACTTGCCTTCCTTATTCTGATTTATTGGTCCCAGAACCAGAAAATCACACCCGTCCTCCGTGCTGTTGCAGCATGTCCAGGCCAGCATATTTCCATGGGGAGGGAAGGACTCCTTCCGAAGATGGCAAGCTGGAAGAAAGGATGAGGGGAATGGCTCATGCAGGATGCACAGGCACGGGGAAGGCTGGCAGACAGCAGGGCTTGAGGCCCTGCTGCAAATACCAGGATATGCTGCTCTTTCCATCCCAAACTGCTGCCATCTTTTGGTGTCTTGTACATTTACTATTGCAACCCTGTGTGGGATCAAAGGGTTGTCTGCTCTCAGAGACGAGATCATTGCTTAGCAAGGCAACCACTATGTTTGGTAAAATACTGTGGCATGAATGTCAAAGGTGGATCAAAAAATGGATCCAGAGGGCCAGATCCTTGCAGATGTAAATTGCATAAATCCTATGTGAGGATCTGGTGCAGCAAGGTGCTGGAATATGCAAAGATTTCTCTGTATCTGGGCTGTCTACCTACTAGTTGCATATTGATTTCAGGTTTCGGGGCGTGCACCATGCATTTCTGAAGATCCTGTCTGAAGGAGGAATACGGGGGCTTTGGGCTGGATGGGTACCAAATGTCCAGAGGGCTGCTCTGGTGAACATGGGAGGTAAATGGAATAAAACTTGGTGTGCAGCACGTAAGGCCACACAGAAGGTTTAAGAAAGAAGCATTCAGCTGCTGCCTTGGTCTTGGTGTCTTGATTAGCTACACTAGGGACCTGTTTGGAGCTCACTGCAGGTGACCTCTGCCTTGTGCACCTGTGTTTTAGTCTTGTAGAAATCAAGTTGCTTAAAAATAACAGTTTGTGCCTGACCTTAAGGAAGGGTGATCCGGGAGCTGAAGGGATCCCATGGCCAGCAAAGCAGGAACCTCACCAGCTACAATCCAGCCCCAGCACTCAAGTAAGGTTTGCAGGGCAGAGCCAGTGAAGGCAGCCAGGCTTCACCAAGATCCAGATCCTCAGGGAAGTGTGTGGTGATGAGGCAAGTCTAAGGTCAAGCCCAGAAGCTGAGCCAGCAGCAGGTCTGGTGAGGGTTACATCAGTGATCACCTCTGAGGTAAATCAGAGCAGATGGGAGCAGAAAGAAGAGCATGCTCACATGTCTAAAGACAGGACTTAGGTGCCACAATCATCATCAGAACCTGGGGGCAGAGTGCCAGCTGTGCCAATGGGAGGAGCTGCACTGGAAATGAACATCCCATGCCATGAACAGCACAGACACCATTTGCTTCTGACAGTGTTGTTTTTTTCTCATTATCCTCGCTACAGATCTGACCACTTACGACACAGTGAAACACTTCTTGCTTCGGAACACGCCACTTGTGGACAATAGTGTGACTCACAGTGTTTCCAGGTGCTGTATTCCCTGATTACCCCTTTTCCACTGTGGAGCATTTCCAGTCTTGCTGTGTTCATCTGCCTCTCTGTGTCAGCAGAAGCCCCTATTCTTTGATTTTGATACTGCTGATGAAATGTAACTTTGGAATTTTTCTTTTTTTCCTGAGAGAGCATCACTTTACAAAAGAAACAAGAGAAAGGATGTGCAATTGTTGCTACAAAACTGCTCTTACTACAAGTGCCTTGCTGATGCATTTAAACACCTTTGCTCTCATGTGTGGGAGCACGGTCATATAACCGCTTCAGAACAACCTCTTTTACTCCCTTAAATTATGAAGAAATCTACTTTATAGAAACAATATAATGAATTGTAGGTCCTTCATTCCTGCCTCAGAACACTACACACAGGTGAGAGCAGCTGGGAGGACATCTGAACAAGAGCAGTCCTAGCAAACCTCCTCCCAAGCCAAGTTTATTTTACGAGTTATTACTCATGATTTTATGATAACTGTTGTAATATACCTCTATTATAAGAACTGGAATCACAATGCTACAACTGTGATGATACATCTTGGTTTCTTCTTTAAGTATCTGTTGCCGTTGGCAGTGTCTGTTCGGGCCTGGTAGCGGCTGTGCTGGGAACTCCTGCCGACGTGGTCAAAACCCGGATAATGAACCAGCCGAGAGACAAGCAGGGAAGGTGTGGGCACTTCGGAGACCAACTTTTCAGAAGCAAAATGAAAGCCCTAAGTCTTACTGATTTCACCGGCAGCAAAGTGCTAAGTTTCGGATTTGCTCTTCATCTTTCTGATGATGATTTTGCTGATTTAGTAAATGTCTGCGGGGTGTTGTTGTGATGGCCACCTCAGCATAGCCAGTTACTCGAGTGGATTTCAGTTCTGATTAGATTCCAAGGACCTTACAAAAGAGCTTTTGATTGTAAAGAAATATTAGCTAAAATTGTTTTTATGAGGTGGATTTTTTTTTTTTTAAATTGCACACTTGTAATCCTAACGCTGTTTGTTTTCCTTGCACATTCCTAGAGGTCTGCTCTATAAGTCTTCCATGGACTGCTTGATTCAAACTGTCCAGGGTGAAGGGTTTATGTCTCTGTACAAAGGCTTTATACCAACCTGGATGCGAATGGTATGTGCCTTTTAACTCTTTTTACAAGAAAAACTAGCATTAAAATGTGAGGAGTTTTTTTCTGTATCAAGACTTCTTCAACACTATTTGAGTCTCTCAGTTTCTTTAATTGCAGTTAGCATAGCTGAATGTAGTGCCTTACACAGCTGCATGTAGGGTCACTTCTCTCATGTTGAATTTTGCACCTCTTTAATTTAGAAAACACTATACTGTTTAATTGCAAGTGAGTTTCCTTGCTTTTTTTTACAATTTCAGCGTCCCTCCTTTCCCCCTTCCCCAAACTCTCCATTGCTCCTTCCTACTCCCAGCCCTGGATAACCTTTGCATGCTTTACACCTTCATTCCCTCATTCTCTCCTGATCACAGAATTACTTTCTTTTCCATCCTGGGTCTCATTTTCACCCCTCTGGTATTCAGGCTGGCAACCTTTCTCCTGCACACTGCTGGGCTGTTAAAGCTCCAGCTCTAGAATTAAGCCAGGCAGAAGTAACCAGGGCCTGGGAACCCCACTGTTAGTTTGAGCAAAGGACAATTCCCAGTAGCAAATTTATATGCAACTACCTTTTTAAGTCCACAAGAATTAAAAAAAAAAAAAAAACCAACAAAAAACACATCAAAAAACAAGAGCATCTCAACTAAATGGTGTAGGATATACATTTTATGCAAGGTGAACTTTGCCATTTTCTGATTAAGGTTTTAGAACAGGTAAACCCTTTAAACATTCAGCCTGAAGTAGCCCACAAGTATGAAACGTTTCAGGTCAAACATTCAAGGGTTGGCAAGCCGAAAAAACCCCACGGGTTTAGGTGTCTTGTGAAGGATTTGGTAGCCCTAACCATACGTAATATTACGATGTCTGTATGAAAGACAAAATGATAGAACCATAGAACGGGTTGGGCTGGAAGGGACCTTAAAGATAATCTTGTTCCAACCCCCTGCCATGGGCAGGGACACCTTCCACTAGACCAGCCTGCTGAGAGTCCCATCCAACCTGGCCTTCAACACCTCCAGTGATGGGGAGTTCACAACCTCTCTGGGAACCAGTGCAACATGAGATTGAATTTAAGAATATATATTTTTGAGAGGAGACAAGTTAATCTGATGGGTTTATTTATTGGATTACTTCTGTTCTAAGCCTCTTAACTTCTGTGTTTGTTTTCAAAGGCTCCTTGGTCATTGGTATTCTGGCTTACATATGAACAAATCAGAAGGATCTGCGGAGTTAGTCCTTTTTAAAGTCTTCAATATTGACAAAACAGAGAAGAATCAAAAAGCTGAATTCTCATTTCACGTGGCAGTAGGATCGCATGTATACGTCACTTCTCCAAATCCAGTCCTTACTGGTTAGGAACAAGCATGACTTAAGGACACTATTTGATTGTCAGACTGCTATATGAAATTTATATTATCTGCACAGACTAAAATCGTCACAATAATACTTCAACTATCAGCCAGCATCACCTTACTGAAAGAGTAAACAGGGTAAAAGAAAAAGTCTACCAACCAAATAGAATTATGTTTGCTTGTTTGACAACAAAGATGGTTCCTATTATTAAGGACAAGAGCAGGTTGAAAAGGTGGCACTGAACATCTTCTGTGGCTAAGCATCTATAAAATTATTTGGGCATTTTTGTTATCAGTTGCATTTGCACACACATAAAGAATTACCTCTCATTAGTGTGATGCCTCAGCAAACCAAGCCTGTAGTGCTAGGTATTGCAAAAGATAAAAGCAGTTTACCTGATTCCAAATTTGCTTTGCACAACAAGTGGAAGGGTTTGTATTCCTCTTACTTCCCAGAGACTGCCTGACCTCTCTACTCAATCATGAGTGGATCCAAGATGGAAATGCAGCCCTGCTCCCAAGAAATCAAAAGCCTAGTTCACTCTGTCCCTCTTGAAGGACTCATGATACTCCCAGCTGAACTACTTGTCCAATGACAGTCCTGGTGCTGATGTGGTAGACTAGGTTATTAAGGTACCACTTTTCCGTGGAAATATGCACTCTGCCCACTTTAGATCTTGGTGAAAATATAACATTCTCTTTAAAACACAAAATGTTTGAACAGGAGTGATTTATTTATTTTTAAACCTAATGCCTTCCAGGTTTCATAGGGAAGGATATTAGTGCTGTTTGTCCCTAGATTCATCTTTGGCAATGAAGAGGCAAAAATGCAGTATTAAAAGCCACCGTTAGTAGATAGAACAAAGCTGGCCTTGATTTAGTGATATCTAATAATGAAATGACTGTACAAGACTTGGCTCTGAGTAAATATTCATGATTTCTTCTAGTCTTTGTAGCCAGTGACTTCAATGTGCCAATTTCTCATTAAATAAAGTTTGGGCATCTTTTGGCTTGACTTTTACTTTTTGATTTTATTGTAGCTCTGTTGTGGCTTTCTGCATTTGGGGGTGTGATTCCAGCTTGGAAAAAAATTAATCTCACCATTATTAGGGAGTCACAGAATCACAAAATGGGTCAGGTTGGAAGAGACCACAGTGGGTCATCTGGTCCAATACCCCTGCTCAAGCAGGATTATCCAGAGCACATGGCACAGGATTGTGTCCAGATGGTTCTGGAATATCTCCAGTGAGGGAGACTCCACACCCTCTCTGGGCAATCTGTTCCAGTGCTTGGTCACTCCACAGAAAAGAAGTTCTTCCTCATACTCAGGTGGAACTTCCTGTGCATCAGTCAGAAGGTTTTCTTCAGAAATACTGATATTTTTCTAGTTGACACTCTGAGAAACTAATCCAAGTTCTTTTTGTCTTGCACACCATCACCAGCAATGACAAATCAGCAAAGCTGCTGCTTCAGTTACATCCTGAGTGGTCCTGGCTGCCATCCCATTACCTGATAACCCTGCTGATGGATATGCAGATTTACCTACCAATTGAGTTGGAATAAGTAGTTTTATCATAGAATCATGGAATCACAGAATGGTTTGGGTTGAAAGGGACCTCAAAGCTCATCTCCTTTCAATCCCCTGCCATGGGCAGGGACACCTTCCACTAGAACAGTTTGCTCAAAGTCCCATCCAACCTGGCCTTGAACACTTCCAGGGAGATTGGGCAGCCACAGATTCTCAGGGCAACCTGTTTCAGTGTCTCACTGCCCTTACAGTAAAGAACTTTCTCCTAATATCTAATCTAAACCTATTCTCTTTTATTCTGAATCCATTCCCCCTTGTCCTGTCACTACATGCTCTTGTAAATAATCCCTCTCCATCTTTCTTGTAGGTTCCCTTCAGGTCTGGTAGGCTGCAACTAGGTCACCCTGAAGCCTTTTCTTTCTTTTCCAGTGTGAACAAGCCCAATTCTCTCAGCCTTTCCTCACAGGAGAAGTGCTCCATCCCTCTGATCATCTTGGTGGCCCCCTTTGGACTCACTCCAACAGGTCCATGTCCTTCCTGTTCTGGGGACCCCAGAGCCGGAGACAGCACCGCAGGTGGGGTCTCACCAGAGCAGAGCAGTCGGGCAGGATCGCCTTCCTTGATGTGCTGCCCACACTGCTTTGGATGCAGCCCTGGACACAACTGGCTTTCTGGGCCGCAAGTGCACATGGCTGGGTCATGTCCAGCTCTTCATCTTCCAGCACCCCCAAGTCCTTCTTGGCAGGGCTGCTCTTCATCTGTTCATGCCCAGCCTGGATTGGCGCCAGGTGTTGCCCTGACCCTGGTGCAGCACCTTAATCTTGGCCTTGATAAATCTTATTGGATTCATGTGGACCAACTTCTGGAGCTTATCCAGGTCCCTCTAGATGACATCCCATGCCTAAGGAGTGTTAACAGCACCGCTCAGCTCAGTGTCATCTGCAAACTCGCTGAGGGTGTACTTGATCCCTTTGTCTACATAATCAAAGTCACACACACTGTATATGTTGAGTTGGAAGGGACCCACAAGGATCATTGAGTCCAACTCCTGGCCCTGCACAGGACCATCCCAAAGAGTCACACCACATGCCTGAGTATCATCCAAACACTTCTTGAGCTCTGTCAGGCTTGGTGCTGTGACCACTGCCCTGGGGAGCCTGTTCAGTGGCCATCCACCCTCTGGCTGAAGAGCCTTTCTCTAATATCCAACAATATCCTGACATCAATAACACCGGTCCCAATATGGATCCCTTCAGGGGACACCACACACGCACACAAAAAAAAAAGTCTTGTGCAAGTCCGGTAGTGAAAAACTGCTTTAATCCTTAAAAATCTTCCTTTTTCAGTGTGAAACACTACAAGACCTCCAGCGCTCACATCGCCGCGCTCCCTCACACTGCAGCCGCCGCCCGAGCACCCCACCCCATGCCGCCGCCCGCGCTGGCCAATAGCTGCCAAGCCCTGCCGTGTGCCCCACCCCGGCGCCTCTCTGGCCAATGGGAGCTGAGCAGCCTGGGCTCCTTCTCCCCTCACCCCACCCCCCCCTCCCCGCTTCCACCCAGCCCGCGTGGAGCGCTCCACTCCGCCAAAGGGGAGCTCCTGCGGGCTCTGCGCTGCGCCTCGCGGCGCCAGGGCGACAACCCCATAACAACTCTCCTCTTAGTGGCC
>VXAY01002116.1:582985-668904 GCA_013399855.1 Oxyruncus cristatus | reverse complement strand
AGCCCGGCGGGCGTGCGGCCGGCGGGGCCGGGCTGTGCCCCGGTGACGTGGGGCTCGTGGAGGTCCTGGGGCTCTGGTACCGCTGCTGCGTGGTGAGTTGCGGTCCCCAGGGGTACCGCGTGTTCCTGCTGGACGAGGGTTACGCGATGGTCACGTCTGCCTATTATTTGGCGCGGGGCTGCCCGGAGCTGTTCCAGCTGCCCCCGGAGGTGCTGGGCTTCGTCGTGGCCAATGTCATGCCCTCCCAAGGCCCCGAGGGCACGGGCTGCGGGGACTCGCCGATCTCCAGGTGGACGGTGGAGGCAATGGAGTTCCTCAGCTTCCTGCACGGCAAGGAGGTGTCTGGTGTGGTGCAGGAGGTGATGTCCCCGCAGCTCATCGTGCTTGAGCTGCCGCAGCTCGTGGCCCAGATGCGGCAGCTGGGCTTGGCCAGGCGGGTGTCTCCTGTCTGGTTCTGCCAGGTGCTCAGGCGCTGCCTGCCTTTTGTCCGCCTAAAGAAACAGCTCTGGCAGCAGCAGCACTCAACATGTTCCCTTGGAGCTTGTGCAGTGCCTCGGCTCTCGTATCGGCCCCTGTCGCCTGCCTTGGATTACTTCTATGCACAGCTTCAGCTGGGTGTGACAGAGCCTGTCCTAGTTACCCATGTCTCTGACCCACACCACATCTACTGCCAGTTGCAGTGCCTGTCCCGGGAGATCCGTTGCCTTTCTGATACCATGTGCCATGTTTACAACCGGTGGGAGCAGGATTTACTGCCCAAGGTGGGCTCGCCCTGTGCTGCCCGTGGCATGGATGGCCAGTGGTACCGTGCCCTTCTGCTGGAGTTTATTGCAGGGGAACAGGACCAGCAGGCAGCTCTCGTGATCTTTGTCGATTATGGCAGGAAGGAGACTGTGACCAGAGCTAACCTGCGCCATTTGCCTGCTGAGTGTTTTCGGATGCCTGTGGTGACTTATGTGTGTGCTCTTCAGGGTGTTTCAGATGGGGGCCGTGGCTGGTCCTCGTCACAGATTGATGTGCTGAAAGCGCTGGTGCAAGGCAGAGGAGTGAGTGCTCACATCAGTGCCTTTAACTCCTTTGAGCATCTCTATTACGTGACCTTGTATGGGGAAAACAGCGTCAACTTGAACCATCTTTTTGGGTCTCAGGCATGCTGCCTGGTCAGCAGTCGTAAGCAGGTTAGCCAAACTGAGGCTCGTGAGCAGCTGGAAGTAGAAGAATCCTCGGCTGGAGAGTTGGAATTGCCATCAGAAGCACCTCCTGTTTTAACACACAGAGATTTGGGCTCTGATGCTGTACCTGGTATACAGCTAAAGACCTGTGTGTTCTACAGTGCACAGGTCTCGTACCTCCGAGATCCATCCGAGTTCTGGCTGCAGCTCCATGAACATTACCAGCTCTTCAGGCAGCTGAAGCAGTGTATGTGGAATTTCTACTCCCATGCAGCAGAGCTGGGTGGTGCTGGGTGGGACCCACACCCTGGATCCCTTTGTTGTGCCAGTGGGAACGAGGGTGGCTTTTATCGAGCGATTGTCACCAGGGTGCTGGACAGTGGGGTGGAAATACACCTGGTGGACAGAGGCAGTACAGAAACTGTGGATCGGTGTGCGGTGAGGGAGCTGCTCCCTCGGTTCAGGGAAGTCCCCGCTCTAGCTCTGAAGTGTTGTTTGGCGGGTGTCTCCCCTCTGAGAGGGAGCTGGAGTGAAGCCTCTGTGTCTGCATTCAGGGACATTGTGCTGAAAAAGGGACTGAAGGTTTGGTTTTTGAATTTGAAGGGTGACAAATACATGGTTGAAATTTTTGACCAGACCCAGTTAGGAGTGAAAAGAGTAAGTAAACTCATGGCCCAGAGAGGTTATGCTGAATACCAGAGGTGTGAAATACCCAAGACTCTCCAGAATTCAGATGAAAAGGCTGTGACACAGGCCTCTTCCCTAGCAAGTAGTGTGGAGGAAAAGCAAATAAATGCAGAGAAGAGGCTTGGGGAAGAGTGTGCTCTGAAGAGCACTGATAGAGCACTTGATCCTGACATCACTGTGATGGTCAGAGAGAGCCCTGTTGCAGCCACTCACAGTTCTAAAAGTAGTGAATCTCTTCCTGCTCAGGAAGATAAGGACAAGGGAAACCTGCACACGTCTTTGAGACAGAATTATGTGGAAATTAAGCCAGGTTATTCTTGTGGAGGCCACTTAGAAGTGGGAAGTACTGTTAGTGTTATTTTGTCATATGTTGAAAATCCTAGTTTTTTCTGGTGTCAGTTGAGCAGAAATAGCCGTGACCTTGAGTTACTAATGGATGAAATTCAGGAGCACTGTAAGAATTCATCCCAGCCCCATGTTTGGCCAAATCTTGTGTGTTTAGCCCAGTACTCAGAGGATAAGAGATGGTACAGGGCTTTAATTGTTAGTGAAGCACTTTGTGCAGAAAAAGTAGAAGTCATCTATGTTGACTATGGCAACAGAGAGCAGGTGTGCCTGTCAAACCTCCGTGCAATTCATGAGCGCTTCCTGAGGTTGGAGGCTCAGGCTTTCAGGTGCAGCCTTTACAACTTAATCCAACCCAATGGTCAGAATCCTTTTGCTTGGGAAGAAGAAGCAATTAGTACTTTTCAGCAGTTTGTTGTTAATTCGTCATCTGAGCTGGAACTGAAGTGTACAATATTTGCCTTGGCTTCAATAAATAGGGACCTGTTTAACATCGTGGATTTAATCACACCTTTTCAGAGTGCTTGCCAGTTTCTGACTGAGAGAGGTGTAGCCAGACCTTTATTTCCACAAAAACATCTGGCATCCTTGGTTCAGCTTCATTCTTACTATTATTCTAGTCATGGTATCAAAATTGGGAGTGAGGAAGAAGTTTATATTACGCACGTTGAGGATCCATGGACGTTTTACTGCCAGCTTGAAAGATGTGCAGATACCTTAGCACAGCTGGCTGAAAACATCAGTCACCTGAGTGAAACAATGACCAGCACAGGAACCTTGAAAAAGTCTGGGAGCTTGTGTCTAGCAAGGTATGCTGACAGTCAGTGGTACAGGGGAGTAATTATGGAAACACAACCGAAGGCAAAAGTCTTCTTTGTGGATTTTGGGAACACAGAGACGATAGAGAAAGATGATCTGCTTCTTTTACCCAGTGATGCTTCTGATATCCTGCTTGTGCCAATGCAGGCCATAAAGTGTTCCATATCTGATGTATCTTCTGTTTCCAAAGAAGCTGCAACATGGTTTAAGGAAGCTGTCCTAGAAAGGCAATTAAAAGCAACAGTAGTAGCAAAGGACTCTGATAATACTCTGCTGGTTGAGTTGTTTGATAGTAATACTCAAATTAATACAAAACTGAAGGAGCTAAGCCTAAACAACACAAAACTGTGTAGTCGTGTAGAAAATGAGACTCAGTGCTCTAGAAATGCAGATGTGAATGAGACTGCAGTGTCCCCTTTAAATGCAGGGAGGCCTCTTGAAAGCAAAAAATGTGGATCTGAAGCTCAGGGAGGACAAGGGAGCAAAAGGGACTTTGAAGAAGACGTAAACCTTTTCCAGCCCTCTAGCAAGGGAAATCTGGCAGCTGGATTACTAGAATCTGATGAAATGCTTAGCAGTAAAAAGGATGCTATTTTGTTAAATAAAGCAGGGAAGGAGTCTCTGCTCTCTGTCGAGATGGATGCACTGTCAGATAGTCAATCTGGTGCTGAAGGCAGGTGTGTAATGCTTAAAAATGTGTCTGATCTACCACAACAGAAGATAGTGCCAGCTCTTAAAACGTTAGTGTATGTGTCTTATATCAATAATCCACTGGATTTTTATGTTCAACTAGGGAGTGATGAAGTTCAGCTTAACAGCATTTTGGAAAGTTTGAACAATGGGACACCAGCAAAGAACCCTTGTGGAGAACTTTTCCAAACAGGAGACTTAATCAGTGCTGTTTATTCAGCAGACAGCCTGTGGTATAGAGCTGCAGTAAAAGAGAAGACTTCTGACAGTTTGATAAGGGTGCATTATATTGATTATGGTGATACTTCAGTAATTAGTGTTCATCAAGCACGCAGGCTCCCCGAGGACTTGTCATCTATTCCAGCAATAAGCATTCACTGCTTCCTAGGTGGACTGAAATGTAAAAAAAATACATACTGGGCAGAGAAAGCAGTGCTTTACTTCACCAAGAGAACAAGTGAAATCCTGCTGTCATGTGAATTTGTAGAGAAGGTTGAGGATAAATGGGAAGTAATTCTCAGTGACCATCAAGGTATAATAACAGTGGATTTACCTAATGATCTTGCAAGTACAGAGAGATCTTGTTCAACTGAAATAGTTGATAAAAGAGAGAACAGTGACATGATAACTGCATGTGAGCCTTTGCCTCCTCAGGCACCAAATGAGATTTCCTGTGATTGTAAGTCATTTATCTGGAAGTTTCCAGAGACAGGTCAGACTTTAAAAATTTATGTCACGGTGGTAAATGGCCCAGAATACTTCTGGTGTCACAGTGCTGATACCAAATACTTGAGCTACATTGACCAGAAGATAGAGGAAGCTGAAAAGCTTGGACTGAGCTCTTTGAATGATGGCAGAATATCTTGTATTAAAAGAGGTCATACCTGTCTAGCGAAATACAGTCAAGATGGATGGTTCTACAGAGCTCAGATCAGCAGTGTAAAAGGTGACAGTGTAGTTGTTCGACATGTGGATTATGGAAGTCAGGAAGCTGTTGGCATGGAGATGGTCCATCAGATTCCATGTGAACTGCTCAGAGTACCTGGTCAAGCATTTGCTTGTTGTCTGTCAGGTTTCAGTCCCTCAGAGGGCTTATGGCTTAGTGAAGCAAATCAGAAGTTTTATAATATGACTGCAGACCTTGTATTAGAAGCTGAAGTAGTAGAAACTCGGAAGGATAAAGATTCTGAAGTTCCTCTGTGTGTTGTCAAGCTGGAAGCTTCTGGCAATAGTATTAATGAAATGATGAAGCCTTTTTGGAAGGCTAATAAAGGAACTGGTGACAGCGCTTTCTCAAGTCTTGACAGCCTCTTAAAGGAAAACAGAAGTTCAAACAGTGATACGGGTCTTTGTCTTGAAAGAGAAACTACTGCTGTTTGTGGATTAGCTCAGAAAGGAAGTGCTTTAGTTTGTTCTGAACCTTTCCTGGGTGTAACTTCTGAGTGCTTAGAAACTGCAGAAGCAAATGTGTCCGTGGGAGCTGCCAATGGGAATGCTGATGATGGATATGAAACAGCAGAACATCAGAATTGTTTCGATAAAGAGATACCTCTGTCTGAAGGCGATAGTGTTAACAGTGTGTTACTAGAACCAATGAGATGCTGCAGCCCTCATATTTCAGGGAGTGAAATGACAGCTTCAGAACAAGAACTGTCTGAAGTCCTGTTTGGAGAGGATGCTGAGCTGCAAACAGAACTGACAGGCAGTGCTTCAGCAGCCAGCCTCTTTCTGGGAAACAAACTGGAAGAGCTGCAGCAGTTGCCAGTGCTCCAGGCACAGCCGTCTTCCAGCGATGGAACAGGGACATTGGTAGAACTGGATCCATTGGAAATGCACTATTCCTATGATGATCTAAAAGAGTTCCTGCTGGATCTAGGGTCCCTTTCAGCCAAGTCCTCCTTCAGTGAAGAAAAAAAGGAAGCCCTGGAAACAAAGTTGCTTGAAACACAGACAGCATCAGGCAGTGAAGCAAGAGAGACAGTGTTGGAACAGGAATTGCTGGAGCTGCCCGTTGGTGGTGAGGAGACAGGGGAGTTGGCAGCTCTGAACCTTCTTGAAATTTTAACAATACTTAATGAGAAAGAAAACCTGGTGCCTTCAGTCAGTGATGGAAAGTCAGTAGAGCTGATTCCACCTGATGTTCAGGCTTCTTTGGGAGGGAACCCAAAGAAACTGAACATTAATTTGTCTGGAATTCATCAGGCAGAAGACCTACTAGGTGATTGGATGGAAGCAGACCCTCCTCCCCTAAGGCTGTCATCTGGTGATAGAACCGAGAAACAACTGGACCTGAAGACCCATGACAAGCAGTCAATGGTAGGTGCCAAGTTTGGGCACTTTCTGGAGTTGGCGCTGCCTGATGTTCAGCCTTCTCAGGAAGACAGGGAGGAGGACTTGTTGGAGTTGGAACATGCTGTGCTGCAGAGTTCTGCAAATAGTGGAAGTCAACTTTCATTTCTCACAAAAGACTCAGATGATCAGAGGCTTGTTTTCCCTGTAAACTCATGTGACTACAAAGTTAAGAAACGTAAGGGGTGGCAGAAGCAGCAAGATGACTGTGTGGAAGAGTGGATGGAACAAGACTTGACTGACTCATTTAAGGAGTGTGGAAATATACCTGTGCAGTCTTCAGGCTGTAAGTCTGAGGATGGAGAAGAAAAGCAAAATGAGAACTTGGCTGACTCCAGTGCAGGTAAATGACCTGGTTTTGAGAAGTTAAATAATCAAAATGTTGTGCCCACTCAGACATGAGAATAGCTTTCTTGTAGAAACCTAATTTTTATTTCCTAGTAAGTTAACATATTAGCATGAATGTCGGTATGCTTTGATGGTTTAAGGACAGCAGAGTAAGTGTAGTATCTTATGTTTAACGTGACAGTGTAACAGCAACTAATCTTATGTGGGGATATTAATGATTTTGATTGGAAATCTATTTCTGAACATGAAATGCATTTGCAAGGCTGTTCAGGATGACAAATTTTAACTTTCAAATATCAAGTAAGTAGTTTGGAGGGGGGCAGGGGAGCAGTGTTGTGAGGCATCTGAGGTTTTTTGAGGGGTGATTTTTTGGGGGCTTTATGTGGGGTTTTTTTCTTCCTCCTTCATTGATATGTCATCATTTCTTGTAGCACACCCTGACTATCCTTGTAATCTGAAGGGCTTTACTGTTGGTTCCAAATGTGTGGTGTGGACCTCCCTCCAATGGTGTGAGGCTCGCATTTTGGAGATATCTGAAAAAGGTACTAGGGTAAGTATGGTTTGAATACTCTTACTTCATTCTTAAGATCTGGTCCTTCTCTAGTTTTCCTCTAAACTGAATGTTTTAGATCTTCACTCTATAGTAGGCTACACAGAAACAGAAGTGTCTCAAATGGAGTTGGACACTATGTGGAAACACTTGATATTCCCTTCACATCTTTTTCCCTTGTATTGACTGGGAATATTGAAGGAGATGGCTCTGGATTGAGATGCACACTGGTATGTGTGGTTCTATCTGGCCTGTGAATTAATGTTCTGTTGTGGAGCTGTTTTACCATTAAATGCTCATGAAAACTGGTACTATTTTACTGGTGTTTTGAGGATTAGTGCTAGAACAGTAGAACTTTGGGAAGAAACTTAAACTATGTTGTAAGTAATAATGAATCCAAGACTGTTCCTGCTTCAGTGAAATGTGTAGTGCATTAGTGGTTGGTGGGAGTTAACTTTAACAGTAGAGGGTAATCTAGTGAGCTGCCTTGTTCTACTGCTCTTCGAGCTGTGGGATGAATGAGAAGCCTTCCTTCAGTTCAGGGGGAGTGTGTGTCTATGTACACAGACCACAGATGTTATACTTGGATAAAATGACCTTTCAGTTATAATTTAAGGTTGCAAATGCAAAATATCTTTACAGAAAAGCAGCCTTTTGGAAGACTGAATGCCTGAGATTGTGGAAGCCAGCTCTTTGGCTAGTAGATCCCTTGGGTATCTAAAACTAACCTCAGCTATATTCAGATGAATGCCAGTGTCTATTATGTATTGTTATTTCACCAGCTTCCTTTTGGTGCTGATCTAGTAGGTATTTTCCAGCCTTTGTTTCTCCCTGTACTTAGCTTAGAAGTCCAGAAGAGCCTTAAGCAAATTCAGTAGTTGTATTTCCATCCTTGCAAGATGCAGACTTCTCAAAACTTTCTAAAGGCAAGGAGTCCTCAATTGTGTTTTCCCGCTGCAGTGTCTTATTTGCTGAGTGTATTGGTGCTGTGCTAGATACACTTTGGCTCCCTCTCTGCAGGTCTTGAATCTCTCCAGTGGAAATGAGGAGATTGTGGATCCTGAGAATGTCTGGAATGGTATTCCTGACTCAGCTTGTAGATCATCTGAGGTATGGCAGTGTGGTAGTAGACTGGGTAGGACAGTACTGGTTTTCCAAAACGGTGCTAACTAACTGGTAAATCATGAAAAATACTTCTATTATGAAGTAATTAGGAAAGAATAGTGAGGTTTTCACCAGTGTTCTTCATGAAGTACCTACCACGAGAAACTCGTGTCTAGAACCCAAAGCTCAGGTCATCAGCCATGCTGTGGTGATAACAGAATGAATATCCAGTTCATTCTTCACATGCAGTTTTTGGGTCAAAGTGAAAAGTGGGCAGAAGACTTAGTACAGTGAGTTATACAGGGGGGGAAAGACTGGTAAATAGGAGTCCAGTAGTGCTGAGGTAAAAGTTAGTCTAGTATTAAAGGAAGCACCTTAATGGAAGTTAACTGGCAATAGTGCCAGCTTCCTAAGAGGATCCCTTTTTGTATAGGCATTAAATCCTGCAACAGAAAACTTCCAGTCCTTGCCAGACGAGTCCTTACTTCATGGTAAGTCTACCTTAAACCTCCAAAATGGGTTGCGTATTTGATGTTGAGATGCTTTCTAATTTTCTAGAAAATGCTTTATTTTAGAAAGTACAGTTAAAACACTAATTTGAATTTATGTATTTGATACTGTTGTTGGGATTTTCTTAGTAGCATTAGCTTATGAACTGGCAATTTAGGGGTGACTACATGCAATGACAGCTGCTACTCTGTCTGGATGGGAAACCAGTTTAATAATTATTTATTAACCTGATGGATTGAGCCTCTGGCAAAAGCTGTTTCTTGGATGGTTCATCCAAGCTATAATTTTTGGTAGGGTTTTGAGCATCTGCCATGCTCATGTTTCTGAGGCAGGGTGACTGACTGCTAGGCAGACTCTACCAAGCATTTAGTTTGGGATTTGAGTGCCACAATCCCATAATAGATCTTTGGTCTGTAAATCTGAACCCATAATAATACCATCATAGTTGTTTGTGAATACTGCATGTACATCTTTATTGTTACTTAAAAATTTTGATGTGTTACTGGTGAACACCTAATCAGTGTACCAAATAAATAGTACAGGTTCTTTCTGGTTATAGACTATCTTTATAACCTATGGAATTGTAGAGCAGTTCTGGGTGAAAGGGGCCTTTGGAGCTGCTGAAAGCAGGGTCACTAGATCAGGTTGCTAAGAACCTTACTGACAGATCTGGAATCTGTCCAAGGATGGAGACTACAAAACCTGTCTGGTCAACTTGTTTCCGTGGTTGCCTGATGAAGACTGAACTGAGTTGAAGTAGAGATAGCATTTGTGCTTTCAGGGATTGAATTAGTAATTGTATTTCAGTACCACTGTACTGAAAGCTGACTGGTTTATGGGTAGCAAATAATGAAGCCTGCAATAGAGATCTAGTTGCCTGTTAAGCAAAAATAAAGCAGTTAAAAGAACTTGATTAAAACGTTAAAATGGTGAATCTACAAATTCTCCCTCAATTGCATCACCCAAATGCAGAATTATTCTTGAAATTGTGGGTTTGATACTACTTTTATAGTTTTTACCACTTCCTTTTAGTTGTTTTCCCTTACTTGGTTGCTAAATATTATTGTCCAGATTTGCCCATTGTCTGTTCTTGAACACTTTGCATGGGATTAGTGTGTTCACCGTCTCAGCAGCAGCACAGGAGATGTGAGCTAAGGTGGTGCAACCACATGTCACAGAGCTGGATCTTGCTGCACGTGTGTGCCACTGCCTGGAAAGGCAGATTGAGTAGAAGGTACCTGATCCACAGGACGCAAAAACTCCTGAAGCGGTGTATGCCAAACCCAATGAGGGATGGAGTGACTTGAACTCATGACTGGAATCTGGGAGCACTGCTGCTTCATCTTTTGGGCAGGTCTGCTCTTTCCTTGTTCTATAAGTCTAGTCTTCTAATATGGTCAAAAGTGTTGATATTTAGTCTGAAGCCCTGTAAAGCTGTGACTTTAGATGATAATGCATTTATATACATTTATAGACACATCTTGTTGGGTCTAATCTGTGTTTATTCCCTGTAGAAAAGCAAACCGGCCGCAGTTGTGATTTAGTTGAAGATACTCATGTCCTCCAGCATTGCTGAAACCAAGTGACATGTTCACCACATGAATAAGTGCCTGTGTACCAGGCACTTATTCCCATGAAAATGTGTTCATGGGAACAAGAATACAAGCAAAGCATGGAGTATTTTTTTGTACCTAACTGACCAAATGCCTGTCACTGCTGCACTTCCCTGTCAAAGAAGTGTTGGTGATAGACTTACTGTCAGCTTGTTTTCTTATAGCTGTTATTGGTAGACTGTTATTGTTAGCTTGATTCTCATAACTGTATTTTCTTTACTTAAATAAGTTTGCCTCTTGACTGACATTTCATATTGTATGTGGGTGCACTGACTTGTATCGAGTTCTTGTATTGAGGTGGATGGTTGTTGAAAAAAGGCTTCTTATGAGTTTCTGTATATGCTATTTTGTTGTACAGCACTGCTTGCTGATGTTTGCTTTTGGAAAGCAAAAATTACGTTATTACATGGGTTTTTTTCCTCAAAAAAAAAAAATTGAGGGTATTTTTGCAGGGGTGTGGTGGTGGTAGGGGAAGGGTTTTTTTTCCTCCATTGGGGAATACAGTTGTTTTGGGTTGAAGTCTTGCATTTGGTGCTGTTCTAAAGCAACGGAAGAAGCTGGAATAAAGTTTTGGCTGACATACACTGGCTTGTTAATGTGTTTTGTTACTGACTTGTGTCTGTTCATTTGCATAAGCTCAAATGCTGTGTGGGTGCTGTTCTGCAGTCTCTTAGTTCTGTTTTGACCTTAACCAGCTCTCTAGAGCACTGTGAGCTAAGGTGAATAATTAAAAACATTAATTGCACTTAATTAATTGAAGTTATTCCAATTGCACTAATGAAAGATGAAGCTTTTCCAATAAATATGAAGATGACCCAATAGAATGGTGTTGCTGCTACACAGGTACAGCAGTGTTAGGACTTACCCCGCAGCTGTTCAAAGGAGATCTCACCTTTTAATCTTCTCCTCAGGTGTTGAAAAGGGGTTTTTATTTCATAGTGGTGTTCCATGCTCCTATTTAGCATAGCTTCCTCCTCCTCTTGAGAAGCTGTGGATTTTTCATGCTGCCATATGGATTAGGAACACAGGCTGGCTGATAGTCTCAAGTATTAGTGCTGACTCAGTAAGACAAACACATTTTTAATTGCTTAATAAAGACAATACATGGTGGTAGGTTGGAAAAAATTAAATTCTGAAGGACAGGTCTTAGGTGTTGTTGCAATGTCATTTTAAGATCACAGATTGTGTAACATATTTAATTACACTGTTAATTGCTTTGCTTGTTCTGCTTGCTTCAGTTTTGTTTATAACCTGATTTTGAATGTATTTTAGAAGACACCCTTCCCATGGGGCAGATTCAGAGACTTATGATTCAAAAACGACAGCCTTAAACAAGGCTGACCAGGTGGCTGCTGACACTATTTGTCCAGATATTACCTTTGCTCTTTGTCAGTGGGAGCCAACTGCTTCTGCTGTCAGCTGCAGACAGCACTGTGAGTACCTGGACAAAGATGAGTAGCAGGAGAGGATTAGTACCACGAGGGACCTCAGGAGATCAAGCAGTGCTAACAAGTACCATGTAAAGAGAGCTGTACAGGTGCCACATCTCTGTAACTTCACCTGCAGGCCGATAGTGGTAACACCAACATAAACAAGAGAGGAACTGCTTGGAGCTTTGCCCAAAGGGAAGTACAGTTGCTACAACAAGAGTGACCAATTCAGAAGCTTTTGGAATAGAAACATTCTCTAGGTATGGCACTAAACACAGATCTTATATTTAAGTGGATTAAGTTGATATGAGGAGTCCTGTGTCTGAACAAACACCTTTCTCTGCTGTGATCTTAACTCTTTCCTGTAGCTTTTACTGTGGCTTACTAAAATAAGGCAGTTTTGAAGACCACCCTCCACTGGCACCTTTCTGACCTGCCCCACCTCCCAGCTGTTGGCAGAGCACAGCTGAAATAGTTTCTAAATGACAAAGTGGTGGCTTGGGGGGGGTTGTTTTGGTTTTTTCCTTTCACTCCAATAAAGGCTTGCTGGATGCAAACTGACTTAAAGCTTGGTAAGCAGAACTGTAGTTGAATTCCACAGAGCTTAATCTGTCTCTACACAAACTTGACTTAAGTCAAAACCAGAAAGAGCATTTAAATTACCATGAAGTGATTTCCCCCAAGCTGCCTACAAAGCAGAAGTTACCCTGTTGCAGTATTTC
This sequence comes from Oxyruncus cristatus, assembly GCA_013399855.1. NCBI lineage: Eukaryota > Metazoa > Chordata > Aves > Passeriformes > Cotingidae > Oxyruncus > Oxyruncus cristatus. Next base: position 656,565 of record VXAY01002116.1, on the reverse strand, counting down.
AGTATTATCCTACTATCCCTTCACTATTATCCTACTAACTCATTTGAACCAAAACCTCTGGGTTTATGGTAATGTAACTTAATGCCTTTTTTTTTTTTCCTTTTTATTCCACACCCCAAAAGCTGTGTAGGTGTTTAATGCCACCACATGTCTGAGCAATGTCTGGCCAACATTAGTGTCCTGAAGTCCGTGGCATTTTCAGTACTTCTTTGTATTCCTTATTCAGGTTCAGCTGGAGATATGTCAATATTGGTTCCGGGAATAACATTGGGTCCTATGCCATCCACAAGTGACTCCCACTTATCAAAATCTTTCTTAAGACCTATAAAATGGAAGAAATAAAACCCAAGTGAGTTAAGTAATCAGTGTTCTGTAAAACTACACTGAAAAATCAAACCAACTTGGCAAAGTAGGGGAGGCATGATGTTTTAAGAAGGAAAAAATGATACTCCAGATTTTTATGTATCAGAACAAAATGCCAGTGATGTTCCTCTGAGTTGCTAAGATTACGAAAGCCTCTGACAAACCTGTAGAAACAGTCTAACTTGTTTTTTCCACTGACGCACTTGTTTTGATCTTGCTTTAAACTGAATAAAAAGCTTCACAGGAATTAAATATCAGCTAACTTCATACTTTTCTGTAAAGAGATACTTACTTAGATGTTTCTGCAGGAAGGCCAATGAAGCATGGTTAGTGATATCGATAGCTTCGTTTGGATCTATTTCTCCTTTTAATTTGAAAAATCTTGCAATTATTCCTCCGCTCACAAAGGTGAAGTCAGGAAAGCTCTGATGTACTGACCCCCTGCAAATAGAGAAATGATCAACAGGCTTATAAGAATACATTAAATCACCCGATTAAAATATGCACAGACTTCAGTCACATGTCTTACACTGTTTTCTTTAGCAGAAGATAAAACACGTTAATTTCAGGAGCATGCAAGATTAGCAGGAAATTCTGTGCTCACCACAGAAGGAAGGAAGGTTTATACATGCTCAGTATAAGTCACTACAGCTGCAATGGTAATAAAGAGTTGGCTTAGCAAAACATCAAGATAAAGTTGTCTTTCTGGTCTGTGGTGCAGGATAGAACCATCCACTCCCCTGGCTGCAGTGCTTTCACTGGGTGAGTGCAGAGCTGCCCCCAGAAGCCTATTTAAAGTCTTCAGGTGATGCATGAGGCTCAGAGCAACACTTGTGCCCTGGGGCAGGAATGCACACCTTGGAGTATCTCAAAACTTGGGGTTACTGGCTGCTTAGAGAGGTCTCTGTCTCCACTGTGGGAGAGGTATGGCTCATTTAAATGTGCAGCAAAAACCTGGGCTGCGAGGAGGGACAGAACCATAGAAGCATTTAGGCTGGAAAGACCTTTAAGATTATCAAGTCCAACTGTTAAACCAGCATTGCCAATCCCACCAATACATCAGGACCCTCAGTGCCACATCTGCATGTGTTTTAAATAACTCCAGGGATGGCGACTCCTCCAGTTCCCTGGGCAGCCTGTTCCAATGCCTTACAACCCTTTCAGTGAAGAAATTTTCCCCAGTATCCAATCTAAACCACCCCGGTACAACTTAAGGCCATTTCCTACTGTCCTATCACTTTTTACTTGGGAGAAGAGACCGACCACCCCCTGGCTACACTCTCCTTTCACGTAGTTGTAGAGAGTGGTGGGGTTCCCCCCTGAGCCTCCTTTTTTCCAGGCTGAGCCCCTCAGTTCCCTCAGCTGCTCCTCATAGGACTTATGCTCTAATGACTGTCTTTCTGCAGTTACATATAAGTGCACAGCTCCAACAAGAAAGTAAAGATCCCAGACACCTACTTGATAGTGATCATTTTCTTGTTTGTGTCATTGGAAATGAGCTTCTTAATCTTTAAGATGTTATCAGCCCACTGGAATTTTTCAGAGTTGATAAAAAGCAGCGGTTGCTGGACACTGTTCTGGTAAATGTCATCGCCTACAGGAAGCATCCACACATCGAGGGCAATGCCACACCTGCCAAAAACAACTGGATATTGGCACAGAAGCAGAAAGTTTTTTATTGAAGTTCTCAGCATGCTTTGAGTTTCAAGAGGCATGGGAAAGAGAAACTCTCTCTGATACTGAAAAAGTTAATGAATCATTTTGTTTCAAAATTACTTCTACTCTGGGGGAAGAGAATTAGTTTATTCTTGGTCTCCATTGCCAGGACTGCAGGGTCCCACAGTACAATGATACAATAAGATACAGATACAGCTATTATGTTCCACCACATCCCCACAGCTGGAAGAAGCGTGATTGGAGGAAGCAAGACATACCAAACAAACCTTTGCTTCAGTTGCAAATTAACACTCGGGGGAGCCTAGAGGAGGTGCCCTGCTCCAGAGCTCTCAAGTGCCAAATGTCTCTTGCCTTGTTTTGCATACTCACCTGAATCTTATTTCTTTGCTGAGACTCTCAATAACTGTAGCACCACCAAAAGAGTGTCCCATCACAGCTATTCTGCTAGTATCAACAGAATCCTGTCAAAAAAATCCAGGTGCTGTAAGAGACTTTCCCAAACTTTTTTTTTTTTTTAAAGGGAATAATTTCTTAGGAAATAGATCCTATTGAAGTGGGAAGAGCATCATTTCAGCTCCATTGCTATCTATCCAGCTTGGGATGACCTGAGAATATGTTCATAGATCTACAGTATGACTTTCAGAATAGTTCACAGGAACCGGTTTAGAAATGGAAGGGGGAAACCAGAAGCATTATTAGGTGTTCAACAAAATGCAGTCGCCACCTTTCACTCACCTTTAGGTTGTTCCAGTCAAAGTCTGAATGTAGTACATTCGTTACTTCCTCTCCTGAATTGATTTTAAGAATGAGATTGAGAGCTTTGATACACTCCTGTGCTCTTTGCTGCACCTGAGGAGAGAGAGAGAGATTGGAATATCTGCACAATAGCCTTGAAACTGTCTTTACACTGGATAAACCCAAAATAAGAAACAGCTAAGAAGCCCATCTCATTTTTTATATATACACATCCTTGAAAACTGTAGCAAAGCTGTGGCAAATAAAGGGTTTCACTGTCCCACATAAGAACAATTTTTAACTTTGATATGCCAGTAAAAGAATAGCTTCAAGAAGAACCAAAGAACAGGAGTGTTCTTGGGAACCACAGCGTGTAGGCAGCCAGCAAGATGTATGTGCACCACTGAATTTCAAATAAATTCCAATCTCCTGACTTCTCTACTTGTGAAATTTGCAGACAGTGGCTTCTGGAGGTTGTTTGCAAGCTCAGACATTACACATTGAGACTCATAAGTAGGATGTTGTAGGCATACAGGAAATGACTCTTGGACTGCTGTCTGTATGGCCCTGGGAGATAAAGAGAACCCTGGCCGAGTTTTCATTAGCTGGAAAAAACACTCACATATTTTAAAAGGTCAGGTTATGTTTGGAGGAGTTCATCAGCATGGTCACATCCCATCTAGCATGGATGCTGCTTATAAGCAGGAAGTCTGCACTGTGTACATTGCTAAAAACCACCTTAAGTGTATTGAAGACTATGAAGCAAACATCCCCCTCAGAGCAGCCATGATTCATCTTGCTGGGCAACAGTAAATGAAAGCTAAAGCAAGCCTAGGGCCATGCAAACATTTGAAGTGAACTCTGTGACAGTTATAGGCTGGGCTGGGCAGTAAAAGTGTGAAGACACAGAGAAGAAACAGCTGAGTGGAACCAGAAGACAAACAGCTGACTCAGCTCAAGATTGCAACTTCACGAGAAAGCTTTGTTGAGGAAGTAGTTTATGCTCTGAAGAAAACTGTGTTGGCTTTTCCATCTTCAGGAACACATGACTTGATCCATATTTATTTATATCCTGAGTCATGGCAGAGGACTGCAGACATTGCCAAAGGGAAGGAGTCTGCTAGTCAGTCCTAAACACACCACTCCTGCCACACTTCCCAGAGCACAGACCCAGTCCAAGTACCTGCTTATGGCGCAAGCAACGCTCCTCCTCTCCAGTTTTCAGTTTCCTGTAGTAGATCCACTCCTTCTCCATGACTGATGTAGACTCTTCCTGTGATTCAGAAACGGACCTTCTTTTACAATAGTATGTTGCTGAAGCAGATTCATCTCTGTAATGTCAGCAAAGGGTTATTTCTGGGTGTGCATTCCATTTGGTCTGAGATGAAGTCAGCACAAGTTTTAGATTTCACTGAATTGAAGATCCAGTTATCAAACAGTGCTACTGCAATTGCAACTGAGTGTAGACGGACTTTCTAAATGATGCAATAACCCCACCAAAACTCTCAACTCCTTTATATTCTCCAGATTCTATCTACCCCGAGACTTTTCACTCTAGGGTTTATCTCAGCAAAATTCCTTTTGTTTAGGGAAGAGTTGAGGTATGGGAGGTGTGGGCAGGGCTGAAAAAGAGATGTCAGTTTTTCTTTTTTGAAAAGAATTAAAATTTCTTCTTTAGAATAAATAACATTCTGTTCAATGTGAGAAAATTTCTTGCCATCAGAACTCCCAAAACATGCAGCATACACACCTGTGCTCGACAGCAGCCACTAGAAAGCCCTGAGAAGCCATCTCTATGCAAATAGCAGAATAGATTGTCCTGCAATAAAAACCACACTCTGGTGAGTCATTAACTCTTTCAACTCCACTGCTTTTTAAATGCTGACCACACCATGCATGTGTTAGTCCCTACTCGATGTTTCCCTCTGTTTCAATTTGCTACCCAGCAGAGCAGGTTTTTGTACGCCAGGCACCAAAGCCTGTTCACAAAACCTTGGTACTGTTTTACTGTCTATTCAGAAGGGAAAATGCTACTGATTTTTAATAAGTAGCACATACAGCACTTCGCATCTTCAAAGAGCTGTCCAAAAATCAACTAGGTAGTCTTCATAGTGTTCTTATGAGTTGGTAAATACCTTCACCTCTCTCATACAAAGAGAAAACACAAATGGAGCCCTGAGGAACCTGCTCTAGTGGAAGGTGTCCCTGCCTATGGGAGGGGGATCGGAACGAGATGATGTTTAAGGTCCCTTCTATGATCCTATGATCAAAAATACATCAACCCTGCTTTTATTTACTGCTGTTGTTTCAGTGGAGGCATATTGACACACAGCAGCCTCTTATTCAAATCTGTTTGAGCTCCACAAGGATCTCACTGCCCTACTGAAAAACTGTTCAGAATCATCCTTGGTAACTACTGTCTCCATAGATGACAAAAAGAGTTTGCCCACAAACTGGAGAATTACCGAAAAGCTCCAAGTCCATGGGAAAAAATGAGAAGTGGATATTTTTCTCCTGGCTTAAAGGCAGCATTTGACTTTGCAGGACAGGTCACTGAACCTGGAAAAAAACAGAAGTGTATGTCATTGTTACTGAAAGGAGAGAAAGTGTTCATTCCTGTGGGAGAGATCCCAAGAATGTGGTGACCACTGACTTCAGAGCAGTCACCTAAAGATAAGGTACCAAGTCTCATCTTTAAAATACAGAAGACAAAACCAGAACCAGTCTTACCAACATAGTAATGGAAAAGCCTTTCTCCTACGATGCGGTACATATTAAGGAAGTCAGAGAGTCCCTGATAGTATTCTTTATCTGGAATCCATCGTGCCTCCTCGATATCTGTGGCCTCACATGCTGGGTAATACAGACGCAAGAAGCTTCCCTGGGATCAGGAGGAAAGTAAAAAAAGCAATATTGGCATTTCTTTGTATATGGCAGAGAAAAAGGAAGATAAAATCCTTTATAAAAACGGCTTCAGATGCAAGAATGACAGCTCAAGAGATTTAAGAGAATCTCATGAGAATATTATTATCCTTCGATGCCTTCACTTTCTGTCCCTAAAATGAATTTAAAGTAGCATGAGATACACATCTTCACAGGTAGAGACGCACATCACCCTCCTAGGTTAGCCTATGGCTAATTCAAAACGCTCTATTTAACTAAGTTAATAATTTACAAACACTCACTACCTATTTGCTCAATTTCTGCATCTTGCTGGATCTTTCCTTCCATCCTCCTCACTGGGAATGGTTCTATGAGGCAGTTTTATACGGCTAACTGTTAAAGGGGTGACTGAGGATGATCTGAGAGCAGGAGCATCTCTCCTAGGATGACAGGCTGGGAGAGCTGGGGATGTTCAGCCTGAAGAGAAGACTCTGGGAAGACCTTAGATCACTTTCTAGTACCTAAAGGGGCTCCAAGAGAGCTGAAGAGGGACTTTGGACAAGGGCCTGAACTGACAGGACAAGGGGTAATGCCTCTAAACTAAGAGAGGGCAAGGTTAGATTAGATACTATGAAGAAACTCTTTACTGTAAGGGTGGTGAGGCCCTGGCACAGTTTTCCCAGAAAAGCTGTGGCTACCTCATCCCCAGAAGTGTTCAAAGCCAGTTTGGATGGGGCCCTGAGTAACCTGGCCCAGTGGAAGGTGTCCCTGCCCCTGGCATATGGTCTTTAAGGTCCCTTCTGATCCAAACCATTCAGGGATTCCATGATTCTATGACTTTGTCCCTTCACTCTTCCAGCTGGGAGCTGTCTTTGCTTTCCTTGCATCAGTGAGTCTCACGGAGCTGTTACAGACCCAACTGAGTTTGCTAAAACTGGGAGAGGGAAGGAAAGGACCCCCTCTGGGCGTACATTGTTCCACTAGGTTAGCAAGACAGATTTCCTCCTGAGACTAGTTTCTGGAGGTGTGGTCCAGCAGAGGTGTGTCAGAGGCACGGTCTTGTGGCTATAGTGTTCCTGGCTAAACTGAGCAGAGGCTGTCTGTGAAGCTCTTGGGCAGCTGCACAGAAAGGGAACACAATATACTGTTCTTCCTCCTCAACAAGATGCTTACAAGTCTCTAGTGGTCCATCTTTCTAAACACAACTTTGCTAACCCGTGCTTTATCTGCTTCTGTTCCTTACCACCAGTTTGAATCTTCTTTTACTGTCTGCACTCCAGGTCTCCCAGGAAAGCACACAAGCTTTCCACACTCACATGGACCCTCCATACCCCTTGTCAGTCCTTTCCTTTGCAGACAGCAGCAATGTACCAATGCCACACCTCAAAGCAGAGTTCCCAGCAGATGAACTGTGTGTAATCTGCCTTCTTACTTCCTGGTTTGCAAGGGAATTTGCGACACGCTACTCAAATTCACTGTCTCGTTCCAACTGTGGTTTTGGTTTAGCAAGTTAAGATTAGGGCCAAAATAAACATGAGCTTTAAAATAAAGCCTGATTTCTTGAACACAGTATCAGTTTACCAAAAGCTTGTTTAATAAAGCTTGTTTCTATTTACTCATCAAAGTTAAACAGCAAAGACCACTAAGGAAGAACCTTCCTCCATATTGGTAAAGATATTAACTTTATCTCAAAATAGTCCCAGTGAACTTCCCCAGTGACTGACTGCTAACCAGAAAGGGAAAGATGTTCATTATCTATGCTTGAGAGAACTGTAGTAGTTCAGAAGGCTTATCTAAACAAAAACACATGGGCTGATTGCAAAGAGAAACTAATTGCTGCTTTGTGCTAATACGGAGTAAGCTCAGTAAAGGAAAACATGAACAACCACTATGAATTGATCACAAGCTCCACTACGGTTAGTCTGAGGAGTAAAACCACAGTGTAAATGCAGGTGTATTTTCTGAGAAGCAAGAAGATTTGATACAGAAAGCCACAAGCGAGATCGTTTGTCTACTTGTCTACTTACTGTGCCCATCTTCTTATCGCAGCTTCTCACTGTGCTAATCTCTTACAGAACTGACATCCTGTTCTTCTCAAGAGAGATAAAATCTCAAGAAGACATCTCACACTTTCCTTTGCAGCTGAAATGCTGCACACCCTCATCTCCCAGCCCTGCACACCCTCATCTCCCAGCACTGCCAAATCCTGTTGGGACCTTCGTGATGAGAACAGCTACAGTCACAGAGACTGCGTGTGGAGTCTCCTCAAGAGCCCAGTGCAGGAAGGAGTGGTGGGGTGGGTGGGAAGAACCCCGTGGGTCTCAGGAGGACACAGTTTCTCAGCAGTATCTTGAGTAGGGGAGTCAGAAAGAAAAGGATATTAGGAGAAGGGAGGAAGTGGCCATGGGGAAGGCTTGCATGTTACATCCATCTAGTAAATATCCAGTACAAATCCTGCACCAGGATGGAGAGGATAGAAAGCTCAGCTGTGAATGTCAGTATGGAGCACATATACAAGCCCTTCTGTGTGACTGCTCTGTAAAACCGCAGCAAGTTGTTTCACTAACACTGTGGCTTAAATCCAAAAGAGAAAAAATCAAGAGCTTTACCTCAACTGCATTTTCTGTCATCAGGTCTGTACATCCAACTGAGTGTGGCCCCTTTCCTTCAGGAATCCTGTAAAATCTCTCGGTGTTGTTGGTCCACATTTCCATTGGTGCCTTTACTGGCAAACCTGGAGAAAAGCACAAAGCAAATGAGGAGAGGGCCATGGCCTGTGACCAGATCATCCACCCTGAAACAAATCCAGTGCGTTGAAGTTCCAGGAGAAGGAAATTCAACACTGAGCTGATGCATAAATCTGCTTATGAGAATCAGAGAAATCCCGAATCATCAACCTGACCTGTTCTACTCGGGAATTTCCTTGGAGTATCCTGAATCCTAAGGATCAGACAGCACCGTGCACTTACAGAAAGACGGGATGAAACCTTTGGCTGGGGAGGCCGCGGTGGCACTCGGGAGGTCTGCGGTGCTACGAACCGCACAGAGGGAGGATTTTGCGGCTCCTCAAGGAAAACCGGCCTATGCATCAGGAGAAGCGGGATGTCACGGAGAAATACAACGCCGCTGCCATTTTCCCAGGAGTACTGACGACGCCAGGGTTCGATCCCTGGAGAGACAAGGGCGGGCTGCCCGTGCCGGAGCGGGTGTCGAGGCGGCGCGACCGTACCTGGGGTGACCCTTCCGAGCCGGGCTGGCCCCGGGGATGCGCCGAGCGCGGGGGGAAGCAGCCGCATCCCGGGCTGGGCAGCAGGGAAGCCGCTCCGGCCACAGAGGTGGGCTCTATCCGCTGCCTTCTCCGAGACATGGGACCATGCCTAACCCACCGCCCCACCGCCCGGCCGCGACCGGCAGCCCTGGAGCGGGACTCCCTGGGAAGGCCTCCCGGGGGCGGGACTCACTCGCCGGGCGGTGTCAGCGGCTCCTCCCCGGAACGACGGCGGGGAAGGCGGCCGCTCCTCCCCGGAAAGGCCCCTCGCAGCCGGCGGCGCGGCGGAGCCCGAATCCCGTCAAGATGGTGCGGAAACTGAAGTACCACGAGCAGAAGCTGCTGCGGCGGCTGGACCTGGTGAACTGGGAGGCGTCGGGCGGTAACCTGGCGGAGGTGCGGGCGCTGCGGCGGTACCGGCTGGGCCGGCGGGAGGACTACGTGCAGTACAAGGCGCTGGCCCGCTCCGTGCGCGCCCTGGCCCGGCGGCTCCGCGACCTGGGCCCGGCCAGCGCCGCGTTCCGCGCCCGCTGCGCCGCCGCGCTGCTGGAGAAGCTGCACGGGCTGGGGCTGGTGAGCAGCCGGCAGTCGCTGGCCGTCTGCGAGAGCCTCTCGGCCGCCGCCTTCTGCCGCCGGCGCCTGCCCTGCCTGCTGGTGAAGCTGCGGATGGCGCAGAACCTGCGCCACGCCGTCACCTTCGTGGAGCAGGGGCACGTCCGCGTGGGGCCCGAGGTGGTCACGGACCCCGCGCTGCTCGTCCCCCGCGCCGTCGAGGATTTCATCACCTGGGTGGACGCCTCGCGCCTGCGGCAGAAGGTGCTCGACTACAACCAGGAGCGCGACGACTTCGACCTGGCTGCGTAGGGCTGCTCCCGCTGTGTGTAGGGGACACACACACACGCCAGCGATGCCACCACTGGATATTCGCCCAGCCCTTCCAGACGCACCTGGAAGGGGAGCCAGAAGGAAACTGCGCTTCCAGTGTGGTATTGCCCTCCTCCTGGCTCCTCTTTGCAGCTAATGGCTCCATTCATCCATGCAGAAAAAATTCCCTTGCACATCCACCACTTCAGTAATGCGTCCAGTGGCCCAGCTCCGTTGTTGTCCCTGGTGTGCCCAGCGCCATCATCATCCCGGGAATGCCCAGCTTTGTGGTCATCACAGCAACCCAGCTCCATCCTTCTTACAGCCCAGCTCCATCGTCCTTAAGTCCCATAAAGCAAAAGTGCTTGGAAAAGTCTCTGCCCAGTCACAGGAGAGGATGTGGTCAGGTTTAAGTGCTTGGCAGCTAATACCAGCTGCTGGAAGGGGTTTTAAGCCTGGCCAAGTGGCTGATTTAAGACTGAGTTTGGCAGCTCAGCTGCTGTTTTTTGAGAGGTTGCCCTTCTGGTTCCTCCTTCACCTGTTGGATGCACAGGAGCCAGAGTTGCTGCTTTTGGAAGGGTTTCCCCTTTATACCAAGCAACACGTATATAGGGGAAATGTGGGGATTGTTGGGGGTCAGCAGTAAACGAGGCCAAATACTGCGTTTCTGGAACTGTTAAAGCTTTAGCCAAAAATGGATTGAAAAAAACCCACCAACTTTGTTTTCATGTGAAGATGTAAAAGGAAGTTTGATGTGCTGAGTTCAGTGGCTTTGCTGTGTGGGTCTCCAGCTGACAATTAGAAATCATTTACAGAGCAAGATCTAGCTGGGACAGCATTGGAGCAAAAGCTGACCTAACCATAACTGCAAATCTGGGGGGAACTGTTGCATTTAGCACATTAATCAGACAAAAACTGGTAGTCCAGGGGAACCTTAGGCTTTCTGAGACTGTTGGGAACTTTGTTTCCTTTCATTAAAAAACCAGAAAAACAAAAATAAAGCTGTTTTTTTGTAAGTTGGTGGAGACATGTGTGAACTATTTTATGATATAGTTTCTCTGAGAGTTTTTCTGATTTTTAATTATTCCAGTAAGCCCCATTTGTCATTTTGTAGAACTTTTTTTTTTTTTAATTTGAGGTCCTTTTTGTAACTTACATAACCTTTTCTTTTTTTTGATAGCTACAAGGCTATTACGGAATTGTAAAGTGTTTTTTGTTAGCAATGCTTTCTTTCTGTTACCCAGGGCTATGAAAGGATTTGGCAGTAGGTTTAGGAGCAGAGCTGCAACTGTCCATCCCAAGTCCAAAGGGCTGGAGTTCAGCTGCCACTGAAGCTCTGTATGCTTTAATGTGGCTTTTCTGAACAGAAAGATGTTCAGGTGAGGGGTGTTTTGGAGGTTTCAGAAACTGTCATATTATGGCAATGTTTTTTAAAAGGCAAACTAAACGTTAAAATTTCTACCCATCTCATAAGCGAGCTGTATTAAGCAGAACATTAATTTATAAAGCAATAATAGATATTAAGGAAAGGACACCAAATGCACCTTGCTTATGGTAAGAAATACAAATTGAAAACATATTTTGCACCTGAAGCCTGACTTTTAAGCACCTTCCCAGCTTTCCTCTAGAGCAGTGTAATTATCTTTTGGGAAATTCAGAAGGTGCCTGATTCAGGTACAGGTAAAAATGGTGCTTTTGCTCTTCTTTACTCTTTTGGGGGAACTTGAATAACAACACAATGACTGTGCAGAGTATTTTACTACTCAGGTGCTAAACTGTTGCTCTGCCCAGTGTGTTTAGCCCTTGAAAGAACAGCAGAGAAGGAAATACCAAACCTCCAGCCTGTCAGCCTCTGTAGTTTACATCATCAGCCCCTTCCTTTTGTATTAAACCAACTTCTCATCCTTCATCTGTGCACCTCCAGCATCTGCAGCAGAAGAGCAATGACCCAGCCCCCTCTAGGCTGTTAAGCATTGGGAATTGATTTCCCTATAGATAGTGTGGGATAACAGCATCCACGAGCCCTGCTCTTCTGCTGTGGTACTGGAAATCGAATTATTCTCTCTAAAAAATCAGGCAGTGGGTTTATAATTCTGTGTGTGTGTTCTGTCTGGAGTGTCACAGCTGTGCTGGCTGTACAGTAGCTGAGGCCTGAGATGTCCTGCTCCTCAATTTTTAACAGCTGGAGTCCTCACATGCCTCAGATGAGAGCTGGGTCCACTTCAAGTGTGATAAACAGGTAAAATGGAAGTTCCAGCAGCATGTCCTTGTTCCTGGTGGTGAATACAGCCAGGGAGATGATGGCTTCCTCATGTCTCATGGTGGTTTTGCCTTCAGTTTGTGGGTTTGAGTTTGTTTGCCAGAGCTGATGTGCTGTGGCTGCTGCAGGGCGGTTCCCGCAGCGGTTCCGGAGCTGGGGATTGAAAGGGCACAGGAAGCAGCTCCGACAGCCTTTCCCAACACTTGGATAAACACAGAGGCTTCTTTTAAATTCCAAGGCTGGATCCAATGTCAGTACAGATCGGCACCAGCTTCCATGGGTCTGTGTGAACTGGCACGATCCAGCATTGAGCTTTTTTGGCCCAAATCCTGCAAATTCCCCTCCAGTGCTCCAGGGATTTCCAGTGGGAGAGCTTATGCACATGAGAACAGCAGGATGGGGTCTTGAGTGTCACTGTGCTTCTTCCCAGCACTTTCTGAAGTCGGCTTGTTGTTCCTGAGGGGGCCCAACATCTCCATGAATCTTGTGGGAAGTTGCTGGTGCAGGAGGACAGAGGATGGTGGTGCTGGTGTTGGAGCAGGCTCTCTGTGTGCCTGACAAAACCTGATCATTGTCACCTTGACAAGTGTCTGTCCCAGCAGCTGGGGGCTGCAGAGGTGCCAGCTTCTCCAGCAAGGGAGGAAGGGGCTTCAGGGGGCTCTGGGAAGTGTGAAAACCATTGGCAAATGGGGAGAAGTTCCCAAGCAGGAGCTCTCACTTGGGTAGTGAGCAGCAGGAAGGGCCTATGGTTTTAGATTTGGAGTTTACCAGGGCCTATGGTTTTAGATTTGGGGTTTGGCTTTTTCTTTCCTTTTTATTTTTTTCTCCTTTGTTTTTTTATTTCTCCTGACCTTGGCTTTTCCTTTATTTGAAGGCTGCCAAAGCGGGGGAGCTGAGCCTGAGGAATGTGAGAGAGCTGAAGGAAAGAGCCCTTCACACTGGCGCCTTTTGTGTTGCAGAGTGTAAAAGGCTGAGGCTGTCACTGAAATGCTAATGTGTGGGTTTTTCACTGATCTGAGCCACGTATTTTCCCAGTAAACAAGCATGCTGCATGTTTTAAAGGCTGCTTCCATGGGACATCTTGCTGTGGCTTAGTGTTGACCTCAGTAATTCTGTGGCAGCACATCACCGTGAGCACAGAGGCTGGGGAAGGCTGGTACATCCACCTTCTCAAGATCAGAAATGGGAGACTGAGAGAACCAAAGGTGGAGCTGGGCAATTCCCAAGTTTTGACATGAGGGTCCTGCATCCTGGATTAGGGCATAGATTTACAGCCTCATCTCAAGGCACTTTCCCACGCTCATCACAGTAGCACTCCCCAGTGAGGTATTCCACAGCAGTCACAGGTGTCACTGTCCCCTTTGAGCTCTGATGAATCTGTTTTAAACACATCCCCTGCCTGATTTGGCACTGCAGATTGAACAAAAGAGCCGTTCCTAATCACCAGGGCACGGGATCACCTTAGTCCCTACCCCAGATACCAAAACATTTCAACACTCACAGGGTCTGGGAGAAAAAGCACATGTAAGCACTATGACACCATTTACCTGAGAGCCCCAGCACTTCTCTCTGCTTTTAAATATCCCATTTTAAGCACTGAAAAAACTTGTTACCCTTTGCTTGCTGGTTTGGGCCTGCAGCAGGACTTGGTTGGTGAGAAACCTGTCTGCTGTGTGGTTGGGGCATGGGGATGTCAGGTGGAAGCAGCAGGAAGCAGCTCTGCAGTCTGCAGGAGGAGGCACTTGGGTTCAGTCTTTCCATAAACTGTGGAATTTCTGGATCCAAGAGCTAAATCCAAGTGTATGTTGCACAGCAGGAGCATCCCCTCTCACCCAGGCAGCACCACCACCCCCGGTCCCTACCTGAAGGAGCCACCACGTGCTACTCCTGGAGGGGCCCGGATGGTTGTGTCACAGGGTAAAGTACAGGCAGGCTGTCCTGGCGTCTGCCAGTCCACCATCTCACCCCTGAGTTCATCGAGCTTCAAACACACCAGGAAACCCACGTCCTAAACCCACCATCCCTCTCCCCACCAGCTCCAACTGCAGCTGGGGTGCATGGTCCCGTGCAGGTATCGGGATGCTGGGTGTGTGGGAGGTGAATGCCGTGCTGGCAGAGCACCCAAAACCTCCAGCTCTGTATCCCTCTCAACCTCCCAGAAGTATTAAGGTGGGCAAGAACGCTGGAGGTCACCCAGTCCAAGCCCCTGCTCAAAGCAGGACACGCCGCGGGTCTGCACGTCTTGGACCCTCACAGTGAATTCTTTTCCCCTTCCATCTAGTCTGAGTTTCCCCTGCTGCAGCCTGGCACTGCTGCTTCCCATCGCCAGGCTGGGCACGGCCGTGTCAGGAGCTGGGTTACCTTTTCCCACCGGAAAATTCCCCGTACACTCAGCGGCAAAGGGGCACGTCCACCGGAGCGAATCCCAACCCTCCGCACAGGGATTTGGGGCCAGATAAGGGGCTGGAAGGGAGGACGTGGAGAAACGCGATCCCTCGAGGATTGGAAGCAGGCTTCCTGCAAGAGGCGGCCGAACCCTGGGAGCGGGCAGTGCTGGTACCGTGTGTCAGGGGCTGCGCAGAAACCACCCAGCTCTTTAAAATGCCCCTCACGTCACCGTCGCTCCTCCCCGTGCTCGCCCCATACCCTTTTTTTGCCCTCGAGCGATGCCCGGTGTTTCCCATACCTGGTGTGCGGTGTCCCGGTCGCCCTGTGCTCCCGTCCCGCCGTCCAGAGGAGCAGGACGGCCACCGAGAGCCCTGCGGAGCCCGGGGAGCGGCGGCGGCTCCCACAGGAGGACGTCTGTCCCGCTGGCAGAGCCACTGCCGGGCTCTGCCCGAAGGGGAGGGACCAAACTTTGCCTTAGTTTTCAGCTGAGACAATCTTCCCGGGAGAAATCTCCCCTGGGCCTGGAGAACAAGTTTCTGGCACGGGGCCATCCCAAGCGAAGACTGCGCGTCCCGGCGGACCCCGCGGCCGCCGAGGTGACGGGCTGTGCCTCCGTGTGGCAGGGACGGGATCGTTTATATGGATCCTGGATGTCCCGGCGGTGCTGCCGAGCGTGGCGGAGCGGGGCTGGGTCAAGCACCAGGAACCCCAAGAGAAAATTCCCCCGGATGGGTTGCAACATCCCGCGGAGGAGCTGTGGCTGGGCGAGGAGGGGGGACCAGCTGCGGGGCAGCGCTTTGTCTCAAGGTCGCTCCGTAAAAAGCCGAATCTTTTCCTCTGGCCTTACGAGAAGGGGGTTATCACACTCTAGGGAAGCGTATCCTACTTTTGGATACAACTTCTGGAGCGGTTTAAAGCAGATTGAGCGCAGGTCCCTACTGACGGGGCAGATCTGCGCTCACCCCCCCTTTGCACATCTCTGGCATTTGCCCCCTCGGTAACGCTGAATTCAGGGAATTAACCCTAAAACCAGCACCAATAATAAAAGATTACTTTTATGAGAGATGAGCAGCTATTAAACGGCTATATGAGCTTCAAGGGAAGCAGCAGGGGAGGAGGGCAGGTAAAATTTGGCTTGGCCTAAATTGTTCATGAAGCTGTCCCATGGACTGTCCCCTTGGAGAGCTCATGAGCTCCTGGAGTGGGATCAGTGGCTTGTCTTCCTCTTCCTTTGCATGCCTGTGTGTAGGTATGATCTGAAGCTGGAAAAGAATAAGAAAGTTGTATGAAAAGATCCAAGAGTTTGGGTTTTTTTCCTCTACTTTGGTCCAGCCCTCATTTCAGTGATGGGCTGGATGCATTAAAATGTGACATTTTCAGGATAGATTTCACGCTGTTGAAATCTTGAAGGACAGCTCAGAACATCTCTGCTTAATCTAGAGGAACAGGTTCTTCAAGACTAGTGAGAGGCAATGAGGAGGAGGCAGTGCACAAGTGGTTGAAGTAACAGAGACATGTCAAAGCCAATACATCTGTGGCCTACTAGGAGCTCCAAAATTTATTCCATTTTTTAATATGTTCAGATATTCCCAGACATGCAGGAATCAAACTCAGTAGAAGACAAATATGGGTCTCTTTTTTGGATGTTGTCTGCACAGTCCAACCACTTAACACTGAAGCAGGCTGTGAATCCCTCTGACCTTTGTACTTCATCTTTTTCTTACAAAAAATCAGGGTGGAGGTGATTCTGTGTCCTTCCAGCCTGGACTTGATATGTGATTGGTATATTTATGGGAGTTGGGAGCAGATAAATGGTCCCATCCATCTCTGGCTCAGGATGTAGCCCTTAGGATTGCAAACCTTCCCTCACAATCAGCCTCTGCAAGCCCTGATGTTGGTCCTTTCCAACATGCTGAACATGAAAATCATATGCTTTTCAAAGCTGTGAAAATTTCTCCGTGAAGTAAATGCAATGCAGAAGCTGGAGCAAATCCTAAAATGCTTCTGGTTTATCAGGGTGATGGGACTAATTAGCTCAGGACCAGCTATTAATATGGGAATATAAAAGTTTTCTCCCCATTGGTTTGACCAGACTGGATAAAATATTGCAGTTTCCCTTCTCAGGATGATGAAGTAACCTAGTGATCCTTGCAATCTGCTTAGATTCCCTGCCAGCAAAGCAGCTGGGAAATATCCCCTAGCACAGGTATAATTATTGAAATCCAAAGCCTTGCAGGAGCTGGAGATCTGCTTGGTGGGGGTCTGTTGAATGGGACTGTGGATGAGAATTTTAAGCAATGGGCCATAGCTCAGTCATTTTCTAGAATTATAGAATGGCCTGAAAGGGACCTTAAAGATCATCCACACTCCCTGCTGTGGGCAGGGATACCTTCCACTAGACCAGGTTACTCTAAGCCCCATCCAACCTGGCCTTGAACACTGCCAGGGAGGGGGCAGCCACAGCTTCTCTGGGCAACCTGTGCCAGGGCCTCACCACTTTCACAGTCAAGAATTTCTTCCTAACATCTAATCTAAATTTCTCCTCCTTTAATTTAAGTCCACCCCTCTGCCCTATCACTATTTGCCCATCTCTTTTTCTATAAGTTTCATTCTTCTTATTATTATCCCTTATTATTATTGGCACCAAAGAACACCAGAAAAGATACTTGCACAGACACTTCTGTTGTTGCAATAAAATGCTGCCAGTAACAGATCTGCAGCACTGGCCAGGGAGGAGCCAGTTTCCATGGTTAGTGAGCACAACAGACCCGTGGCAAATGTTCACAGTGAGCTGGATTTTAGCAGCAACTTCCCTCAGAAACCTTTAGCTACAAGTCCTTTATGTAAGTCCTTTATATAAAGGGCTGCACTTGGCTCCAGAATCCCGTGACTACAGACCAAATGTCACCATCAGTCTGTGATCACCGGTTTGACGATAAATTATAATTACTTTCCCCCTTTCATTCCTTTTCCCTTATTTTTGGTTAAATCCTGGTTTCTCACAGTTCCTGTCTCATTTTTAATCCAGGTGCTGCTTGATCTATTGAAACTGCCCTGAAAGGAGCTGATACATCGGTGAACACCCACCAGGCACCTTTCTGAAGGGGGCAGCATGACAGAGCTCCACGAAGCCGTAGCTTTGGGGGACTACGACCTGGTGGAAAAGATTTTGAAGGCAGGACGCTGCGACGCAAACCACAAGGATGTCGACTGGCACGACAGGACCCCACTGCACTGGGCTGCTGCCAAAGGTGAGAGCACCCCCGGCTCTGTTACCTCTGCTAACCAGCGTCCTAAAAGGTGATGCTGTAATTATATGTATGCTGGAAATAATCACATCTTGTATTTGGTAGTTTTGTCCTTAATGAGAAAAAAAAAAAAAAGAAGATAAAAATACCAATTTAAATGGGAACTTTACCTACAAAATAGTTCGTGGGATTGCCATTTAAGTGATTTTTAGCTTTTTTTTTCTTCCATCACAAGAAAATCTGCAATTTAGGTGGTAGGTACAACAGAGCATGGCTCCTTGTCCCCCATTTTACTTTTCTAAGAAGTGACTCCATACAGTTAAAAGAAATTATTTCTCATGTGTACCTGTGTGAATGAGCAGAAAATAAACCCCACTGTATTTGTACCAAGGTATTTATCAAACCAAATAGAACAAAATAATAACTGTGTTTTACATTGCTCTCCCTTTTTCTCACCTGCTTGAGTGAGCAACGCAGGACCGGAGGTGTTTGCAGCTCCCATTCGGTCCTTCCCCTTCAGAAGTGTCTGTTAAAGTCAAATATCCCTTTACATCTCAAAAAAGAGATGATGCAACAATATTATATATTAATTAATATATAATTGCACACAGTGCAATTATAAATTAATTAATGTATAATCGCACACAGTGTAAAATGGGAAACTGGACCTCTATTCCTCCATGCTGTAGTGTTTGTTACACGTTGGGATCTCATGTCATGGCACTTGTCTTTACTCGGAAATTAAGTGTATAATTTGCTGTTTGAAACTTCAGACCATGTTTTTCTTTTGCCCTGATGGATTATTATGCATTTAGGCAGCAGCAAAGGGAACTCAACGACTTCAGAAAATAATGAGAGACTGACACTGCCTAGAGGCCATTTGGAATGATCTAGATCAGTCATGGCAGTGTGAGGTGGGCTAGAAATAACTTTTTTTTTCTTCTTTAAGCAATTCCCCAGGTTAGAAAAATGAGAAGGCAAATGAAAACAAGTATTTTCTCTACCTTCCATCCAACAAACCTTTGTTTTGGTAAAGCTGTTCACAGGTTTTCCCATTCTTTATGTTTAAATTTTATATTGCAATGAACTAAAAAGCAAAATGTAACAAAGAAATAGCCAATTGGTCAATGACCAATTGAGATATGCTGTTCAGAAATTAGAGAACTTTTTGATCTAATCAATGGATCTAATTTTTTGTAAAGTTGTAAAGTTCTTCTGGAAGCAGTCTAGTTTGGGAAAAATCGACCTATTGAGTGTCATTTATATGACAAAACAAGTGGTCGGGTCGTGGGTAAAAATCCGTGGCTGAGGGAATTATGATCAACTGTGTGTGACTGTCTCCTGCATCCTGAAGGTACAAATTCTGATGCAGTTGCATTTTCTCTCCTCCTTTTGCCGCCCACCGCAAGGGCGGTCGGATCTGGTCAAGCTCCTCGTGGATCACGGCGCCCGGCATTGCCTGCGGAGCGACGTGGGCTGGACTCCGGCTCACTTTGCCGCCGAGTCGGGGAGGCTGAGGGTGCTCCGCACCCTCCATGCCCTGCATGCTGCCATGGATGCAGCCGACCTCTTTGGCGACACTCCCAAGAGGCTTGCGGAAATCTACGGTCACCAGGACTGCTCCGAGTTCTTGGAAAAGTGAGTAGTGATGGCAGGTCCCACTGCGGCAGCGGATGGGGCTCCAGCAACGAAAATTAAACAAACTGTCCCATAAAGGAACAGAACAAACACAGGGTGTTACTTACCTGTCCACCTAAAGCCTATTAAAGCCGTCACGCACGAGCCATGGGAGATAAGCAAACACGGATCTGTCTCGGGGAAGTCATTGAGAAGAAATTCTTTTATTCCACTGCCTCCTGTGGTTTACCTTGGTATGTTTTCGAAAGCGTTACCACTTTGTGACATCATTGTTTTTGTAAGGATATTACAGAGAGATTGTTAAGCAACAGAAATGAGAGCAACAGCCAGCAAAGATTAACCCCTTAGAGAGTGGTGAATACTGAAGGCACAGGTCGAACTGTTTAAGAACAGCCCTTCAGCAGTTGTATGTGTATATATATATGTATATCATCTGGCTTTTCTTATAGTAAAGAGCCATTGCATTTTTTACATATTTATTGAAAATTAGACCATTTGATCTGTTAATAGGATGGCCACATATTACTCCCAAATTTTGGGAAACTCCTTACTGTCTTAACTGTTTACAGTTAGCACTGTGGCACCACTTGCCTTGAGAAATATGCTTTTAGAGGATTCCCAATTACCATTCCTGTTTTTCAGCCACTGGTTTGGCTCGCAGATATTTTCATCCTTGCAAAACTGTTTCCCTGGATTAGGATGCTGTACTCCAGAGGTTTGAGCTGTGTCCCATACCTGCATCTCTCTAAAGCAGTGGGACAGATCACCAGAGGCCAACCAGCTTGTTCAGTGCAAACCACAGTCCCACACACTAGTTGGTGTTTAGATACACTGCCCGTGAAACCTGCACATGTCAAACCCTGGAATTCTGAGAGCTCCCTAAATCTTTTATCTCCCCTGGGCTTTTCTGTTAATTTACAGTCTCACCATAGTCCTTCACTGGCATCTCTTTTACCACTGCCACAGTTTCAAGACTACTTTGGCACCACGTATATCCTGGATTCTTTTTTTATAGACACATATCCAACTCAAAGTCTCCGGCTTGCTAGTGCACCACAAGAGCTGCCAAGTTAAAAATCAGGCATGGTGACTGGGCAAATGTCTGAGAAGGCCAGTGACTACCAAGTGCCACTTTCCTTTAATCCACATAAACGTTTCTGTAGGTGTTGCTGTCCTTTAGCTGTACTTCTACAGCTTGTTGTTTCCTGCTGAAATGCTCCATGTGCAACCTTTTATCTTCGCACAGCATCAATGTCCTTCCACAGGAAAAGATACCCAAACTGTGCAAAATCCCCCTGTACAAAGCCAAAAAAACTTTCTAGGGCAGCCACAGGTTCCAGTTTCTAAGCTCTGGCTATTATGAAAGCTGCTGAAACCTTTGAATCTTACCTGCCCACCCAACACAAAAATCATAGAATGCTTGGCAGGGACCTTAAAGCTCATCTCATTCCAATCCCCTGACATGGGCAAGGACACCTTTCACTAGACCAGGTTGCTTCAAGCCACAACCAACCTGTCCTTGAACACTGCCAGAGACACCTTAGATCTAAAGCCTTGCTTTTTTTGCAGCTGACATGTGCAAACCCTCACTATTCACCACCTTCCTTCCACACAGAAGTATCAGCTCTTTTTACCCTCAGACATTCAGCGTAAAGACATTTAAACAACCAGCAGCTGGTACCTAAGCTTTGCTAAGTAGGGTCTTTACTATCTAGACCCTGGCTTGGGAGTAAAGCTCAGATGTGCCAGTCCTTTGAGAATGGGGCACTGTGTTCCAGTGGAGTTTCTCTTTATACTGTTCTCAGCTCTTGGCATGCTTAGTTTCTATACCAGCACAGGTAAATATCGTCTAGCTTAGAGAGTGAAAGTCTGCAGGCTTCTCTCCCTTGATGAATCATTTATAACAATTACTTACCGATTCAATGCTGTCCTTTTGGCATTAACCTCACCAGTAATTCCTGTCCAGTCTGTAGCATCTGCTGTGCACTTGGCTGTGCACAAGGGCCATGGCAGTGAGGGGACAGCAAGGGTAGGGGAAATGCCTGGATGATGCCGACGGGCGATGCCCACAGCAGGCAGAGGCTTCTGGAAGAATGATTGACAAGTTGATTGACAGGATGAATGACATCCTGGTCTGAGACACCTCAGCAACAGCCGAGGGGGACTCAGGTAGAAGGGTTTTCTGAGGTGAATGACTGATTTAAGTTGGAAAACTTGCCTTTCAGAGCCATAGGCTGGCCTGACTCACTCCACAGCTGCATGGCTCATCTAGGAGCATGGCTGGAAGAACCTAACTGGGAAAATGCTTTTAATGCCCATGCCTAGGACATTTTATAAGGCACACAAAGCCTGTGCAATCACCTGACAGCCGTTAAGACAGCCTGTGGGCAGCCAAGAGTTTATCACTGTGACTCGGGAACACCTTTTTTAAGCCCAGCTACTGTAACTTCCAACTGCAATGGCTTCACCTCCTCATACCAGCAACCTTAGAGTTGGAATGGCTGACATTTAAAGTATAATTTTGATTACCTTCTGCTCCTTTAGATGTGCAGAAGGTCCCAGAGGTGGTCAGGCAGTGTCAGCAGCTGGGCAGTACTGATGTGTGCTGCAGACAGAGAATGAAGTGTGTGCCTGCACGTAATGCTGCACAGCACAGAGCAGGTCTGCACTCCTCTCGAGGTGTCTGTGGTATATAAATATGAGGAATATTTTGCCAGTCTTGGGTATTTGCTTGTCATGCAAAAAGAGAGAAAAGGGAGGTTTTACATTTTTAAATCTGAGTGTCTGTGCCAAGTGCAGGGCTGATGAGCATATCTAAACAGGGTATCCAAATCTATCTGTGAGTATCCAAATACCTCCTAAATCCTAATTCAGCCCCATTTAGCACTACCTTGACCCCTGAACACTGTGTGTCTGTCCCCAGGTGTTGCCAGCTGCATGAACTACCTGCCTGCCCAGGCTGGGCCACTGCTCTGTGCTGAGGACTGCTTGCATCCACATGGAAATATTATATGTATCAACATGGAAATATTATCAACATGCAAATATTGGGAATATTTTGCTACCAAGTATCTGTACGACTCACTGAGGTTTGCATGGACATGCAAAGGTTAGGAAACAGCCTTCAAAACAGCTGCTTCTGAATAACAAACACATATTTGGCATCAGATTTGTTTTGCATGAAAAGGGCTTTACCCTGGTTGCTGTGAGGGCTGCCAAGGATGGTGCTGAGCTGGCACAGACACCCACAGCCCGTGCTGGCCGCCAGCCTCTTTGCAAAGTGCCAAGTGTTGGACCTGCACCGAAGGCTCCTGCTATGTGAGCCCAAAGCATATATTTATGCTCACTTGTGTATACATACATACATTTAGAAGTCTACAGAAAGAGGTTTCTTGCCCTTGGTAGCCGGTAATTAATAAGAGAAGAAAGCATAGTTCAATTCAAAGGGGCCTGCCACAATCATTTGGTCCTATGGCCTGACCACTTCAGTGCTCACCAAAAGTTAAAGCATGTTATTAGGGGCATTTTCCAAATGCCTCTTAAACACCAGCAGGCTTGGGGCATCAACCATCTCTCTCAAAGGCAGACTCTGTGGAGACCTTAGAACACTCTCCTGAAGAGAGCCTACAAGAGAGATGGAAAGGGACTTTTGACCAGGGCATGGAGTGAGAGGACAAGGGGGAATGGCCTAGGTAAGTGGGGTTAGGTTAGATACTAGGAAGAAATTATTCACTATGAGAGTGGTAAAGGCCCTGGCACAGGTTGCCCAGAGAGCTTGTGGCTGGCCATTCCCTGCAAGTATTCTCAGCCAGGTTGGATGGGGTTTGAAGCAACTTGATCTAGTGGAAGGTGTCTCTGCCCATGGCAGGAGTTTGGAACGAGATGGTCTTTAAGGGGCCTTCCAACCCAAACCATTCTATCATTCTCTGATATAGTAAGCCTGTGTGATGAAGCTCATCAGTGTGAAGGCACTGGCTTTGCTTTGTGCTCTCAGTTGGGACAGCATTGCACTGATGTGACAGAGCTGTTCTTTCACAGAAAAAAGTATTTGTTTTCCTGACACTTGATGATGTTTCTGACAGAGCTGCCTACAAAATCAGAGCTCTGCAGTAGGAGGACAAGGTTTGCCTTCTCTTGGACAAGACTTACTCTTAGAGTTTCCGTGTCCAGATCCTGGCAGTGGTGGGGCCCAGGGCAGGTCTCTGTGAGGAGAAGTTGGGGCTGCACCATGCCAGGCACACTATAGGGTTTTCTCAAGTGTTACTGGCAGCAGGGGTTTAACCACACTGAGACACAATCCTGGAGATGGACCCTGGAGATGGTGCCTCATGAACAACCTGGAGGTGTGACTGTGCTGTGCTCACTCTTGTTTTCTCTCCCAGAGCAGAGGTGGAGAGCAGAAACTACCGCATGACAGCTGCAACGGAAGGAATCCTGTTAGACCAGAGAGATGAAGACTGGGAACACAAGAAAGAGGAGCTTAGGAGACACCCACCATGCTTTTGGGGGAACTGCACAACCTCTACTCCAAAGAAAAACGGGAAAAAAAAGGGGAAGCAGTAGTAGTTTGTCCTGTCTATTTGGTGCCTCTGAGCACTTGCAATGCAGAGCAAAGGCACTGGCAGATCTCAGGTGAATCTGCAGGGTGATATACACGTGAATGGGGGAAGCTAATGGCCACAAGGATGTATCCTTGAGATATACTGCAAACAATGTCCTTAACAGGGAAGAGGTAGAAGTGCTTCTGTCTTTCTGTGTGTCTCTATGTATCAGATCTCAAATATCAAAAAACTGCAGAATATGTTTAAATATACCAATCCTCTAAATCACTGCAATGTTTAAAGTTATTGAGGTGACCAGCAGTTACCCATATTGTGAGGGATGGAAATGGTTTTGCTCCTACCTGAATCACAAAAGCATCTGGGATTGTGGTTCTACTTGCTCTGCTGATACCTGTGGCCTTTCCTTGTTTGCTTCTGGTCCTGCATCAGCCAGGAGGCACTACAGGTGTGCATAACCTCTGGTGTTGCCTCTTTTTTCTCAGCCATGGGATATAGTTGTTTCTTCTGGCTGAAGTTGAGATGTTGATTTTGAGCTTTCACTGGACACACGGGTCCAACAGCCTGAATCTCCCATTCCTGTCCAAGCAAAAGGGAAAATGTGCTCCTCCTTACTGCTTGCAGAGAGCTGTGGCTTCCAAGAGTGTTGGAACACTGCCTTATTTTCAGCAGTACTCCCAACCATTTTTATATCTCTGCCCTTAGGAATGCTGTGAAACTGGTCCCGAGCTGTGCCTTTGCTCATCAACACTTCCCATGGCAAAAGCATTTTTAACTGTTTCACTTCTCAATCATGGAAACTTTGAATGTTGAACCCAAAGCAGTTTTCCACAGAGTTCCAGCACTGGGCAGCCCCTCCCACTGACCTCTGACATCTCTTCTGTGTCAGCCCTGGGCTGGGCACATCACTGCATCTCTCCCTCTGGGCTGTGCACTGTGTGGCTGTGCTGGCGGATAACGTGTCCCCTCCAGATCCAGCTGAGTGGGGCTGGTGCACAGGGCAGTGATGCTGTGCTGGGTGTCAAGTTCTCAGGGCTTTCATGGAGATGGCAGAAGGTGTCTGCAGTGTGATTTGCTGGGGCTGCCTTGTTTTGTGTGGTGGCATTGGCAGGATGCTGGTTTTGCCTGCTGAGTGTTGTGTCATGTGAAGTTGTGAGGGATGATGTTGCATGGGATGTAGGGAATCAGATGGGCCTTCCAGGGTCTTGTTGTGAAAACAACTGGGACTGTCATGTTATGGGATGAAGTGCACAAACAACAGCAGGGAGAGAAGGGTGGTGTGGTGGTGCCTGTCCTTCAAGGCCTTTCAGTGGGGAGATGTGTCCAGATGAGATTTTTGAGATCTACTCAAGACCTGAGCTGGTGACAGAAATGACCAATTCAGGTTCTGCTCTGTTCATGCTGGAACTATTTCATTTTTAGAGGACCTGCTGTGGAAGGTTGACCTTGGGCAGCTGCCAGCCCCACACCCAGCTGCTCCTTCAAACTCACCCATACACAAGGCAGGCATGGAAAATACGATGGAAAAGCTCATGGCTCAAGGCAGGGAGATCACTCACTCATTTGTTATTTTGTCATGACAAAACAGACTCAAATTGGGGAAAATTAATTGAATTTATTTGCTATTGAAAACAGAGTAGGATGATGAAGAACAAACACAAAACTAGAAACTGATGTCTCCAATTCCCCTATTCATCCCAGACTCAACTCAACTCCACTCTGTCATTTCCAGCTTCGCCACCTCCTCCCCGTCGGCAGCACAGGGGGAAGGAGAATGGGGGTTGAAGTCAGTTCATAATGTGTTGTCTTCTCCACTCCTTCCTCCTCATTCTCTTCCCCTGATCCAGCAAAAGCACCATCTCCTGGGTATTTTACTGGGCCAGTGTCTGTTAGGAAAAGTCAGTCCCATATACAAGTAAAAGCAGGCCAGGAGAGCAGTCACACAGAGCGGAGCAATCCTGTTCTTGCAGGAATGGGGCAGAGAGGACACGCAGGGCTGGAGTGGGAAGTGGGCTCTGCACCCACCTGTGCACCCCACGGCCATTCCTGGATGGCTGTTTGTGTGTCAGTGACCACCTCTGGAGAGTGACAGGGATCAACGTGTTCACACATCAGTTACCAGCCACTGCCAGACACTGATACAGCTCATCCTGTTACACTAGAACAGGGCCACAGCAGCTAGAAATGTAAACTAAAACAGAGATAAAACTGCTATTATTTCAATTGTTTCAATTAGCAAATACCGAAGTATTTGAGGAAAGTTTGCAGTTTTTGTTATTGCCTTTCTTTATCCAGCCCATGTACCAGGGCTAAATGAATTTTTTATTGACAATAATTTAACTCAAGGAATTACCTAAAAGAAATTATAATTGAAAACATTTTATTTAAGCCACACTATTTTAGTTCAAAGTATTTGAATGATATCTTCTTCATCTCAGTGATGAAGACTGAACATCTGTATCATCTACACTGCCTGGAGTGTTGCATTAGAGATTAAATGACTCCTTTGCTATAACGAAATATCAACATTTGGCAAGTGCTACAGCAGTTTTTTGCAGTTCCTACCTCATGCAAACCTTGAACTTCACACAGGGCAGAATCCTTAGCAATGTCTTTTCCAGCTTGGGATTGCCAAAAATCAGAATAAGGGAATGAACACCCGGAAAAGCATATTGAAATACCACAATGAGAAATATCACAGAACTTCCCTTCTTCGTGGCATAAACCATTTTCAAGATCAAAATTGCAAAGTTGATGCTGTACATTACGAAGAAGGAGAGAATGGATTTCATGGCTTTGATGTGGGCATCCATGCTGAGGTCCTTCATGGAGTTTGTCTGCATGTTGCGTTTGTGTCTCCAGAGGGAAAAGAGAAGGAGAAGGGCAGAAAAGGTGACTGCCATGAATGAAACAGCATATCCAAAGCCAGCGATAAAAAAAGAAGGGAAAAAATGTTTATCCATTCTGATATTTGCTCTCCAAAAACTACCTCGTCCAGTGGAATTGTGGTTGTTACAGTGTGCTTGATCAGCGATCTCATAGGCAATGATGCCGATAACCAGGGAGAAAAGCACAGACCCGAACAAGAGCCAGGGCACCATCCTGTCAATTTTTACTTTCAGGTAGATGAAGAAGCTGTTCCTGATACTGGCAATTTTTATACAATAAAAAATACAAAGACAGGCTGAAACCCATAGACTGGAATAACTTAAAAAGCTCTGAATGAATACAAATAGTTGAAGTGTGGGGTGAACATAAAGGGAATGGGGATAAATTATTGAAAGAAAGGAATATACCCATGAGAAACACAAAAACCAAAACCTGGAGCATCCCAGTAACAGCAAGATCTTCTCATTAGAGTTCAAGGTTTTCTTTTTGACCCAAGCCATGCAAATCACAGAAACAATGAAAGCATTGATCCACATGCCAGCAAATGCCTCGAGGGTCATGATGGCCACAGCTGTGGCATCATATGAAGTGACATTGAATTGCTCTGGAGAGTGACAAGCTTCCATCCTGGGAGCTGGGAGCAGTGCTGTGCTGGACAAGGGGGCTGTTGCACCAATGCCAAACGCAGGTCAGCGGCTGCTGTTCCCTGAGTGTCAGGTCTGGAAAGAGGAGCTTTATAGAGCTGCTGGTGGGGGGGATTGTGGTGCTGCTCCTCTTGAGAGCAGGGCAGGTGCAGGGATGGAAATGTGCTGGGTATCCCCTTACCTGGTGTCAGTGTCACTCTGCAGTATTTGAATGTTGGTTGAGGAGGGCTGTGTTGGGTGGCAGAAACAGTGGAGATGTTTTTGTGCAGAGGACGGTGTTGTGATTTTGTGACTGACCCTTGTCTGATCCCTGTCAGGGCTTTTCTGTGCTTACACTGAGCAAATTAGTTTTGGCTGCAGTCATTCAAAAATATTATTTCTTTTCGTAGTTTTTTATATTGATGGACGTCAGCGTATTGCCTTGAGAGAATTTTCATTTTCTGATACTGCCTGTTCTCTTCTTTATGCTTTGCTCTGAGTTTCCTCTCGTTTTGCTGAAAAAAAACCAATAAATGGTGTAGGTGGCTTTTTTTACTTGTTTGTTTTGCTGCTTTCTTTCTTCTTCTCTCTAGGAGAGATGTGAGGAGAATAGACAGGAGATGTGAGGAGAATACAACAGGTCCAAAGATGAAGTGCCTCTGCTGGGATTGTGCTTGTACAATGAAATGAAGATATTACACCAGCAGGACCATACAGGGACTGGAGTTTGTGCTCAGTTCTGCCTGGAGAATCTCTCACCTTGAAAAAAAAAATAAGGGTATAAATCAGAGTCTCAAATGCTGGATTTTCAAAGCAGGAAGATGTGGGTCAGGCACTTGAAACACAGATGTCTGCTTTTAATTCAAATCCATGCTCTCCAGCACCACTTGAGAACAGGAAGGAATCTCCCGGTTTTTCATCATCTACCAGCCCATTTTGGATACCCTTTTTGCATCTCACACAGCACCAGACCCGTGTGTTTCCGCATCTGGATGAACTAACAAATGTACTGGGATCTGAGAAACATCACACACAGACCAAATTGCTTCCATCTGAGCTTGGTTCAGGCTGAACCTCTTCCCCCTCCACAATCCTTGTCTTTCTCCTTTATAATGATAAATCCCAGATGAGTAGTCTTGGTTAGCTAACTACTTAGGCTCTTAGTTCTGCAATTTCTACTGGGGAAATCCATTGCATCCATAATTTTAATGCTCAGAAGGCCACAATTGTTTCAGGATGCAATCCTGAGAAACAGAATAAAAGTCTCCTCTGGGCAGGTGTTATGAACTTGATATGGAAATCCTAATTAAGCCCCAAATCCTCCTTAGACACAGAAGGAGGACAAGCATTTTATAAAGTAGCATTAGTTATTTGTTTGCTTATCTCTGGGCAGTTGCTGTTTAAAGAGAGATGGGTTGGTTGGTGAGGCAGCCTGAGAGATTGTGTGGTGTTTGGGAAAGGAGATATTACAGTAGCTGAGACATTGCTCTGGCCTAAATGGTTGTTTCTTGCATTTCATGAAGAGGAAGGAAGTGTTTCTGAAGGTGTTATTATGAGAAAAGCAAAAGTGGCGCTTGGCATGAGGTAAAATGTCCCCCTGCACCTGAGCTGGTGACAGAGATGAACAAATCAGATTCTGTTCTTTGAATGCTGGAACTATTTTAAATTTACATGGCCTGCTGTGTATGGTTAAACTTGGACACCTTCCAGACCCTCTTGCAGCCTCTTCTTCACTCCCACTCTACAACAGGGGTGTAGAGTGGAAGGGGTGGAAAATAGGATAGAAACACTCAGGGGTCAAGATAGACAGAGAGATCCCTCACCAGTTACTGTCATAAGCAAAATAGACTTGACTTGGGGAAAATTAAATTTATTGCCAATTGAATATAGAGTAGAATAATAAGAAAAAAACCCACAAAACTAGAACCCCTTGACTTTCCCCCTCCTTCATCACAGGCCAAAATTCACACTCACATTCCCACCTTCTCCACATCCTCTCCCTCAGTGGCAGAGTGTGACAGGGAAGGGGGGTTGTGGTCAGTTCATAACATGTTGTCTCCTCCACTTCTTTTTCTTCCCGCTCTTCCCCTGCTCAAGTGTGGATCCCACCCATGGGCTGCAGTCCTTCAGGCTAAGCCAGGTCCAGCATGAGGTCTCCATAGGATGCAGTCCTTCAGGGAACACCCAACACACCTGCACTGACAGGCACTGATACAACTGGAAATATTACAAGGAGCAGAGCCACAGCAGAAAGAAAGCTAAACCAAAATTACAGATAAAACTGTTGTTTAGTTCAGTCATTTCAATCAGCAAATGCCAAAGTGTTTGAGGAAGGTTTGCAGTATTGTCATTGCCTTTTTACACACAGCCCATGTGACCTGGGCTAAATGAATTTGTTACTGACAATAATTTAGCTCAAAGGTTTATCTGAATGAAGTGATAATGATAATTTATTTAACTCGTACTAATGGGGTTTAAAGAATTTTCATGAAGTTTTCCTAATTTCCATGGTGAGGAGAGAACACCTGTATCATCCACACTACCTGAAAAATTGCATTAGAGATTAAACTACTTGTTTTCTAAAATGAATTATCAGCATTTTTCAAGGGCGCCTGCTTTTACTACAGTTCCTACCTCATGCAAACCTTGCACTTCACACAGGCCAGAATCCTTAGCATTGACTTTTCCAATTTGGGATTGCTGAAAATCAGAATAAGGGGATGAACAACAGTAAAAGTGTACAGAAATACATGAATAAGGAATATCACAGGACTTCCCTTCTCTGTGGCATAAACCATATTCAAGATCAAACATACAAAGTTGATGCTGTACATTATGAAGAAGGAGAGAATGGATTTCATGGCTTTGATGTGGGCATCCATGCTGAGGTCCTTCATGGAGTTTGTCTGCATGTTGTGTTTGTGTCTCCAGAGGGAAAAGAGAAGGAGAAGGGCAGAAGAGATGACTGCCATGAATGAAGTGATAAACTCAAAGCCATAGATAAAAAAAATAGTCAAAAAATGTTTATCCATTCTGATACTCACTTTTGAAAAATTTCCTTGACTGGTGGAATTGTTACAGTGCGGTTTATTAACAAAATTAGAAACAAGGATTCCAATAACCAGGGAGAAAAGTACAGACCCCAACAAGAGCCAGGGCACCATGTTGTCAATTTTTACTTTCAGGTAGATGAAGAAGCTGTTCCTGAAATTGGCAATTTTTATGCAATAAAAAACACAAAGAAAGGCAGAAACACACAAATTGGAACACTCAAGAAAGCTCTGAATAGATACAATTAGAGTATATGTGGGGTGAACATAAAAGTAATCGGGATAAATTATTGAAAAAAAGGAATATACCCATGAGAAACACAAAAACCAAAACCTGGAGCATCCCAGAAACAGCAAGATCTTCTCATTAGAGTTCAAGGTTTTCTTTTTGACCCAAGCCATGCAAATCACAGAAACAATGAAAGCATTGATCCACATGCCAGCAAATGCCTCAAAGGTGATGATGGCCACAGCTGTGGCACCATATGAAGTGACATTGAATTGCTCTGGAGAGTGACAAGCTTCCATCCTGGGAGCTGGGAGCAGTGCTGTGCTGGACAAGGGGGCTGTGGCACCAATGCCAAACGCAGGTCAGCGGCTGCTGTTCCCTGAGTGTCAGGTCTGGAAAGAGGAGCTTTATAGAGCTGCTGGTGGGGGGGATTGTGGTGCCGCTCCTCTTGAGAGCAGGGCAGGTGCAGGGATGGAAATGTGCTGGGTATCCCCTTACCTGGTGTCAGTGTCACTCTGCAGAATTTGATTGTTGGTTGAGGAGGGCTGTGTTGGGTGGCACAAAGAGTGGAGATGGTTTTGTGCAGGGGACAGTGATGTGATTTCGTGAGTACCCATGTTTGATCCCTGTGAGGCTTCAGGATCTGGGTTCTTCTGTCCCTTGGTCACCTACAATGATCAAGTTAGTTTTACATGCAGCCATTCAAAAACATTATTTCTTCTGATAATTTCTGCTATTGATGGAGGGCAGAACATTGCCTCAAGAGAATTTGCATTTCCTGATACTCCCTGTTCTCTTCTTTATGCTTTGGTGTGGATTTCTTCTGGTTTTTTTCTGACAGAACAGGAAACACAGTACAGGGTTGGGTAGGTTTGTTTGCTTCTTTATTTCTTCTCTCCATATGTATGTGAAGAGAACAAAAGTTATTTCTATAACAACCTGTCTGAAGATGAACTGTCTGTGCTGGGACTCTGCTTGTGCACAGGCCCTTTATATGAAAATGTTACACCAGCAGGACCGTACTGTGGCTGGAGTTTGGGCTCAGCTCTGTGTGGGCTATTTGGTACCTTATTAAAATAAGGTCATAACATCAGAGTCTCACATGCTGGGGTTTCAGAGCAGGAAAATGTGGGCCAGGTGCTTGAAGCACAGGTGTCTGCTGCTGGTTCATATTCATCCCCTCCAGCACCACTTGAGAAGGGGAAGGAGTCTCCCAGACTTTGTATCTACAAGTCGATGTGCATATTTTGGATGCCCTTGTGCATCTCCAATGGCACCTCACCCTGGATATATGCATCTGTATGTACACACAATTTGTTGTGATCTGAGCCACATCACACACAGATTGCATTGCTTCCATTGGAGCTTGGTTCAGACTGAACCTCTTCCCTCCCCAGAAGCCTTTTCTTTCTCCTTTTATGAGATTGGGAATCACAGTGATGATCAGCCTTGGTTGCTACTGAGTTTCTACTGAGTGCTTTGATCTGTATGAAACCTTGAAGATTATCTCATTCCAACCCCCTACCGTGGACAGGGACACCTTCCACTAGCCCAGGTTGTTCAAAGACCTGTCCAATTAAAGACCACTTACACTTCAATATGAAATTTTTCCCCTTTCATTGCTGTGGGGATGAAGACACAGAGGGAAGGGAAAGCCCATGTCAAGAAAATTCTTCAAAAAGAAAGCTCACAAGACAAGGTTTTTCACCTTCACTTCAACTTTTCAAATTAGCATCCCAGGGCCACTCATGTTCCCTGAGCAGAAACTCTTCCTCTGGGTCAATTTCTAAAAGAGAGTGCAGTGAATCTACAGAGTCCTTTGCAGTGTTGTCCTACAAGAAGAACATATTTGCTTTACTGGGGGAAAAGAAAATTTGAGAAGCTTCAGGAAACCTCTGATGTTTGCGCTGCACAGGTGGCACATGTTCTCCTTCTGGGAGAACAAGAGCCAAAGCAAAACCTGCCAAAAAGCATGAAAAACACACTCTTGGCAGCTGATGTGAGCTACGATGTCACTCTGTGTCCGAGACGATGACAGAAATGAACTAATCATGTTCTGCTCTTTTTGTGTTGGAATTATGTCACATTTAGAGGATAGCAGTGGTTGGCTGACACCAGTGGTTGGGCACCTGCCAGGCCCCCAGTCAGCTGCTCCTTCTCTCTTTTTCCACAGCAGGGAAGGGGTGGAAAAGAAGATGGAAGAGCTGAGGGGTCGAGATAAGGAGAGGGAGATCGCTCGCCAGTTACTCTCATGGAGAAAACCAACTCGAACTGGGGAAAATGAATTGACTTTATTGCCTATAGAAAACAGAATAGGGTGAGGAGGAAGAAACACAAACCTCGAACCCCTTCCCTTCCCCTCTTCTTAACAGTCCCAAATTCACTGCTGCATCCCTGGCTTCTCCACCTCCGTCTCTTCAGCAACACAGGGGGACAGGGAATGAGGACTGAAATCAGTTCATAACGAGTTGTCTCCTCCACTCCTTTCTCCTCACGCTCTTCCCCTGCTCAAGTGTGGATCCCACCCATGGGCTGCAGTCCTTCAGGATAAGCTGGCTCCAGTGTGGGGTCTCCTTAGGCTGCAGTCCTTCAAGGTGCACCCACCCCACCGCCACTGTCGACATGGAGTGATACAGCTGATAATGTTACAAAGAAGGGAGCCAGAGAAGAAAGAACTGTTAACTAAAACAGAGATAAACCTGTGGTTCAGTTCAGTTGTTTCAATCAGCGAATGCCCCACCGTTTGCAGTATTGTTATTGCCCTTTTGTAACCAAATCATGTGTATAAGGTCTAAAAGACTTTATTATTGACAATAGATTTGCTCAAAAAATTACCTCAATTTAAGGATAATGATAACTCCTTTTGCTCATTCTAATTTCAGTTAAGGTATTTGAATATTATACTCTTAACCTCAGTGATAAAGAGAGAATATCTTTCCCTTCCACACAGCCTGGAGTGTTGCATTAGCAATTAAAGGACTTGATTTTTATAATGAAATATCAATATTTTGAATGGGCTCCAGCTTTTGTTACAGTTCCTACCTTATGCAAACCTTGCAATTCATACGGGAAAGAATCCCTAGCATTTTCTTTTCCAGTTTGGGATTACTGAAAATCAGAAGAATGGAATGAAAACCTGGAAAAGCATACAGAAATATAGAAATAAGACAATTCACATAACTTTGTCTCCTGCTTAAGTAACTCAGTGTCAAGATCAAACATACAAAGTTGATGCTGTACATTATGAAGAAGGAGAGAATGGATTTCATGGCTTTGATGTGGGCATCCATGCTGAGGTCCTTCATGGAGTTTGTCTGCATGTTGCGTTTGTGTCTCCAGAGGGAAAAGAGAAGCAGAAGGGTGGAAAAGGTGGCTGCCATGAATGAAGTGACAAATCCAAAGCCAGTGATAAAAAAAATGGGGAAAAAATGTTCTTCTATTCTGATACTTGCTTTCCAAATACATCCTTGGCAGGTGAAATTGAGGTTTGTGCATAAAGCTTTATCAGTGACATTGTAGACAACGATGCCGATAACCAGGGAGAAAAGCACAGACCCCAACAAGAGCCAGGGCACCATCCTGTCAATTTTTACTTTCAGGTAGACGAAGAAGCTGTTCCTGAAATTGGCAATTTTTATGCAATAAAAAACACAAAGAAAGGCCGAAACCCATACATTGGAATAATTTAACAAGTTTTCAATAGATACAAATAGTTGAAGTGTGGGGTGAACATAAAGGGAATGGGGATGAATTATTGAAAGAAAGGAGTGTACCCATGAGATGCACAAATTCAAAAACCTGGAGCATCCCAGAAACAGCAAGATCTTCTCATTAGAGTTCAAGGTTTTCTTTTTGACCCAAGCCATGCAAATCACAGAAACAATGAAAACATTGATCCACATGCCAGCAAATGTCTCAAGGCTGACAACAGCCACAGATGTGGCGGCAAATGAGGTGACATTGAATTGCTCTGGAGAGTGACAAGCTTCCATCC
This sequence comes from Oxyruncus cristatus, assembly GCA_013399855.1. Taxonomy (NCBI): domain Eukaryota; kingdom Metazoa; phylum Chordata; class Aves; order Passeriformes; family Cotingidae; genus Oxyruncus; species Oxyruncus cristatus. The sequence continues at coordinate 621,897 of VXAY01002116.1, read as the reverse complement.
TGGGAGCTGGGAGCAGTGCTGTGCTGGACAAGGGGGCTGTGGCACCAATGCCAAACGCAGGTCAGCGGCTGCTGTTCCCTGAGTGTCAGGTCTGGAAAGAGGAGCTTTATAGAGCTGCTGGTGGGGGGGATTGTGGTGCCGCTCCTCTTGAGAGCAGGGCAGGGGCAGGGATGTAAATGTGCTGGGTATCCCCTTACCTGGTGTCAGTGTCACTCTGCAGTATTTGAATGTTGGTTGAGGAGGGCTGTGTTGGGTGGCACAAAGAGTGGAGATGTTTTTGTGCAGAGGACGGTGTTGTGATTTTGTGATTGTGCCTCATTTGATCCCTGTTGGGTTTCAAGACTGGGTTCTTCTGTTCCTTGGCCACCAATGATGCTGTTGGTGAGCAGGGTGTCCTCTCAGCAGAGCACAACAGGGCAGTCACTGTGCTCTTTCATCTGAGAGTCCTGGAGCTGTGAAGTTCAACCAAGATGCTGGAAAACAGAAGTTCCTTTTGATCCTCCACAGGCACTGAAATCCCTATTAGTTTCTCTACTCTTAATGCCTTAACATTTAGTGAAGAGCCCCATAGGGGATTTGGGAGGGCATTGAATGAAAAGTAGGATATTCTTTTCTGGGATTAAGTTGAAGAATTTGCAGGAGAAGGATAAAAGTCAGCACGAGTCCCTGTGCAAGGGTTCAAATCTCATCTGTTGACAATGGGAAGAATTTTAGGGGTGGGACCATGCTGGGCTCCCTGCACCCTTAAATCCTGTCAAGCTTCTAAATTAATTTAAGTTCTGAATGCTGGGTTTTTTAATAGGCAAGGTTTATTGAGCCCTGTAGGGCATGGAGTGCCCTTAGACTCTGGGTTAATCCAGGACCTGACACATTGGGACCTCAGGTACCAACGAAGCCTCATCTGATGCTGTGGTGTAACCAGGAAAAAATGATGTCACAAGAAATAGCTCTATGGCTACAAGAAATAAATCCCCAGCATTTCCCTTCCTCAGAATGATGATAAGTGTGGGTCTTAGGGACATAAATGTCATGTCACTATGTCATGTCAATACCCATATCACATGTTTCTCTTTGCATGTTTTTGTGAAGGCTCTCGCTACAGCGCTGACACATGGAAATGTTTTTACATAAGGCCTGGACTTCATCTCAACAACAAAACATGGTACCTGCCACACATTGCATTGAAATACATTCGGAAATCCATGGATTTTTCATAAAATTCTGGTGAGAGCTTCATTACCCTTTATTTCATATTGCCCAGAAAATGCCAGTGTCATGGCTTGGTTTGAATGCAGTTATGCAAAAATACTGTTTCTTTTGGTAGCTGATGATGTTGATGGAAGGCTGAGCATTGCCTTGAGGTTTTCCATTTCCTCTCGTGGCCTGTTCTGTGCTTTATGCTCTAGTGTGAATTTTCTCTGGGTTTGCAGACAGAACAGAAAACACGGTGAAGATTTAAGGTTTGGGGGTTTTGGCTTGTTGTTGCTGTTGTTGTTGTTGTTTTTGTTTTCTTCTTCCCCTCTGCGTATATATTTGTGAGGAAAATATCAGTTATTTCAATAGCAGAGGGCCTGAAGATGAACTGAACAACCCCTTATCAAAGTGATGTTTTCTTACTGGTATTTGCTGCTGATCTAAACCAACATCAGCAAGAGTGTAGATTGGGCTTACACTGTTAACAGAAGTATGTTGATGTCATTAAGAGCTGAAGAGGAATGCTCTGAGAAACAGCTGCTATGGAGGGAAATTTCCTGACCCTTCTATCCCACCATAGCAGGGGGTTTGGAATTAGAGGAAGTTTAACATCCCTTCCAGCCTGAAATGTAGCCCTGTATTAATTGCATTAGGTATAGACTGACTTTCTACATCTCTCCAGACCGCTTTTATTTCGTTTACTATTGAGTTTTGTTTTATTAATGTCATTCCCGAGCTGTTCCTCTGCTCATCAACACTTTTCCATGGCAAAAGCATTTTTAACTGTTTCACTTCTCAATCATGAAAACTTGGAATGTGACCCAAAGCAGTTTTTCATACCCTGCCATCACCGGGCAGCCCCTCCCATTGCCCTCTGCCATCTCTTCTGTGTCAGCTCCCCGGGCTGGGCACATCACTGCATCTCTCCCTCTGGGCTGTGCACTGTGTGGCTGTGCTGGTGGATAACATGTCCCCTCCAGGTCCAGCTGAGTGGGGCTGGTGCACAGGGCAGTGATGCTGTGCTGGGTGTCAAGTTCTCAGGGCTTGCTAAGAGAAATTAGCAATTTTTATGCAATAAAACGCACAAACCACAGAAAACTGGCAGAAATTCACAAGCTGACATAATCAAGAAAGTTTTGAGTAGAAACAACTAGTGGAAATATGGGGTGAACACAAAGGCAATTGGGATAAATTATTGAGAGAAATTAATACACCCATGAGATGCACAAATTCAAAAACCTGGGGCGAGCCTCCAAAAACCAGCAAGATCTTCTCAGAGTTCAAGGTTTTACTTTTGACTGAAGCCATGCAAATGACAGAAACAATGAAAACATTTATCCACATGCCAGCAAATGCCTCAAAGGTGATGATGGCCACAGCTGTGGCATTGCATGAAGTGACACTGAATTGCTCTGGAGAGTGACAAGCTTCCATCCTGGGAGCTGGGAGCAGTGCTGTGCTGGACAAGGGGGCTGTTGCACCAATGCCAAACACAGGTCAGCAGCTGCTGTTCCCCGAGTGTCAGGTCTGGAAAGAGGAGCTTTATAGAGCTGCTGGTGGGGGGCATTGTGGTGCCGCTCCTCTTGAGAGCAGGGCAGGTGCAGGGATGGAAATGTGCTGGGTATCCCCTTACCTGGTGTCAGTGTCACTCTGCAGTATTTGAATGTTGGTTGAGGAGGGCTGTGTTGGGTGGCACAAAGAGTGGAGATGTTTTTGTGCAGGGGACAGTGTTATGATTCTGTGACTGTCCCTTGTTTGATCCCTGTGAGGCTTCAGGATCTGGCTTCTTCTGTTCCTTGGTTGCCTACAGTGAGCAAATTAGTTTTGGCTGCAGTCATTCAAAAATAATATTTCTTTTGATAATTTCTGCTGTTGATGGAAGGCAGAGCATTGCCTTAAGAGAATTTTCCTGATACTGCCTGTTCTCTGCATTATGCTTTGCTTTGAGTTTCCTGAGCTTTTACTGACAGAATAGAAAATGTGTTGCAAGCTTGGACAGTTTTTTGCTAGTTTATTATTTTCCTACTTTATTTCTTCTTGTCTCCATTAGTATATGAGAAGAATAGAAGTAATTTCTATTACAACAGGTCTGAAGATGAACTGTCTGTGCTGGGACTGTGTATAGGGACATTAAATGAAAGTGTTACACTAGCCAGACTCTGTGTGGCTGGGGTTTAGACTCAGCTCTCTCTGGGAAATCTGACAATTTAGAAAGAATATAAGGGTATAAATCAGAGTCTCAAATGCTGGGTTTTCAAAGAATGGAATGTGTGGCTCATGTCCTTGAAGTGCAAGGGTTTGGTTTTAGTTCTAGTCCATCCCCTCCAGCACCACTCAAGAAGGGGAAGGAATCCCACAGACTTTGTATCTACCAGCCCATGTGCATATTTTGGATGCCCTTGTGCACCTCAAATGGCACCTGACCTCTGTGTTTCTGCTTCTGGGAGGACACATGTATGTGGGATGTGAGAGACATGGCTGAAACTGTTCCCTCTCCCCAATCCTTGTCTTCCTCCTTTATTGTAGAAAATCCCAGATAAGTAGCCTTGGTTCATGAACTACTTTGGCTCTTAGATGCCCATTTTATTCTGGGCAAATCCATTCCATCCACAACTCAACTTCAATGTTCAGAAGGTCCCAATTGTTTCAGGATACAATCCTGGGAAAGAGAATAAAAATCTCCCGTGGGCAGGTGTTTTAAAGTTGATGTGGAAATCTTAATTCAACCCCGAATCCTGCTTAGACACAGCAGGAGGGCTTCCATGTTCTAAAGTGGCATTAGTTTTTCATTTGCTAGTTTCTAGAGAGTTGCTTTTTTAAGAGATGGGTTGATAGCTAGGCAGTCTGATAGACTGTGTTTGGAAAAAGGGATATTACAGTGGTTGAGAGGTTGCTCTGGCCTAGATGGTTGCTTTTCTCATTTCACGAACAGGGACGAAGCTTTTTGAAGGTGGTATTATGAGAAATGCACACGTGGCCCTGAGCATGAGGTAAAACGCCCCTCTGAGCCTGAGCCGGTGAAATATAGAAACCATTATGGTTCTGCTCTGTTCATGCTGGTGTTAAGGAAACTTTCCTGTCTCCCTATCCAGGAGGCACCGTGGCAGTCCCACCTCCCTACTAGAGACTTTCACTGCTGAGACCGAAGCCTCTTTGCAGGGGCAGCTCCTGTGAGCCCACGGGTGCCCCACTTGAGCCCCTACACACACCACACCCCCAGAGTCAGATCAGGTTTCCTTACCAGCTGTGCACTGGGTTTCCCATAGCAGAGTCTCAGACGTCTGGATCTTTAAAGCAATTTAATCATGGCACAGTAACACAGAAACAGCCTGACCTGGGTGCCTCTGAGAAGGGACTCTCAGCTTGGGCTTTTATACCCTTCCAGTGTATGCACATGATATTTTGGGATCTTCCTTCTGAACCATTTGCTCCTGCTGTGTCTCTGAGTGTCCAGTCACCTGGCTGGTGCCACACATTCTCAGATTCTCTGCCTCCTCATCCCTCCCAGCAGCACAGTGGGATGGGAAATGGGGATTACAGTCAGATCATAATAAGTTGTTTGCTTCAGTCCTTCCTCACGGTCTTCCCCTGCTCAAGTGTTGGTCTCTTCCATGGGCTGCAGTCCGTCAGGATATATTGGCTCCAGTGTGAGCTCTCCATGAGCTGCAAGAGCTCCATGAGCTGCAATCATTCACCCACCCCACCTACTCTGTTGGGGCTCATCCAAGGGCTGAAGGTGGATCTCGGTTACGCTGTGGACCTCCATGGGGTGCAGGGAGCACAGCTGTCTCGCCATGGTGCTCTCCATGGGCTGTAGGGGAATCCCTCCTCCAGCACATGAAGCAACCCCTCTCCATCCTTCTCTGTCCCTGTTTGCTACAGAACTGTTTCTCACAATCTTCCTCACTCCACACTGCCAGGCTTGTTTTCGCTTGTTCTTCAATACATCCTTCCAGAAGAGCCATGCGCGTTTGCTGATGGGCTGAGCTGTGTCCTGCAGGGGGTCCTTTGGAAAAACGCCTTGAACTGGCTTTCCCTGACACAGGGCAGCCCTGCCCTCGCCTCACTGAGACCCCCATGCACCCCCAGCAGCCAGCACCTGGCCCCAGCACCCCGCACATCTGCCCGTGGATCACTGTCAGTGGAAAGCAGGAATCTATTCCACGCTGCACGATGCACACAAGCAAGTAAAAGCAGGCCAGGAGGGCAGTCACACAGAGCGGAGCAATCCTGTTCTTGCAGGAATGGGGCAGAGAGGACACGCAGGGCTGGAGTGGGAAGTGGGCTCTGCACCCACCTGTGCACCCCACGGCCATTCCTGGATGGCTGTTTGTGTGTCAGTGACCACCTCTGGAGAGTGACAGGGATCAACGTGTTCACACATCAGTTATCAACCACTGTGATACAGCTCATCCTATTACACTAGAACAGGGCCACAGCAGCAAGAGATGCAAACCAAAATTGAAATAAACCTGTTGTTTAGTTCAGTCATTTCAGTCAGCAGATGACGAAGCATTTGTGGCAGGTTCGCAATATTGTTATTTCCCTTTTGCAGCCAGTCAGTGTATACAAGGTCTAAAGGACTTTGCTATTGACAGTAATTTATCTCTGGAAACTATCTAAATTAAATGAGAATAATAATATATTTAAATCACAATAATATTACTTCAAAGACTTTGAATGATGTATTCTGAACTTCTGTATCATCTACGCTGGCTGGAGAGTTACACTGGAAATTAATTGACTTGTTTGCTATAAAGAAATATCAACATTTTGCAAAGGGTGCAGCTTTTGTTACAGTGTCTACTTCATGCGAAACTTGCATTTCATACAGGATAGAATCTTTAGCAGTGTCTTTTCCATATTGGGATTGCTGAAAATCACAGTAAGGGAATGAAAACCTGGAAAAGCATACTGAAATACATAAGAAAGAAGCACCATGTGACTTTGGCTGTTCATTGCATAAATCAGTGTCAACATACAAAATACAAAGTTGATGATGTACATTACAAAGAAGGAGAGAATGGATTTCATGGCTTTGATGTGGGCATCCATGCTGAGGTCCTTCATGGAGTTTGTCTGCATGTTGCGTTTGTGTCTCCAGAGGGAAAAGAGAAGCAGAAAGGCAGAAAACACGACTGCTGTGAATGAAGTGGCATATCCAAAACCAACGATAAACAAACTGGAGAAAAAATGTTTTTGTATTCTGATAGATTTTGCTTTCCAGATCTTTCCTTTACTGGTGAAATTGAGGTTTCTACATAAAGCTTTATCAATGATATCGTAGACAATGGTTCCAACAACCAGGGAGAAAAGCACAGACCCGAACAAGAGCCAGGGCACCATCCTGTCAATTTTTACTTTCAGGTAGATGAAGAAGCTGTTCCTGAAATTGGCAATTTTTATGCAATAAAAGACACAAAGAGAGGCTGAAACCCAAGCGTTGCAACAATTAAGAGAGATGTGAGCACTCTCAGCTAGTTGAAATATGGGGTGAACATGAAGATAATTGGGGTAAATTAGTGAGAGAAAGTAATATATCCATGAGATGCACAAATACCAAAACCTGGAGCCCCCCAGAAACAGCAAGATCTTCTCATTAGAGTTCAAGGTTTTCTTTTTGACCCAAGCCATGCAAATCACAGAAACAATGAAAGCATTGATCCACATGCCAGCAAATGTCTCAAGGCTGACAACAGCCACAGATGTGGCGGCAAATGAGGTGACATTGAATTGCTCTGGAGAGTGACAAGCTTCCATCCTGGGAGCGGGGAGCAGTGCTGTGCTGGACAAGGGGGCTGTGGCACCAATGCCAAACGCAGGTCAGCGGCTGCTGTTTCCTGAGTGTCAGGTCTGGAAAGAGGAGCTTTATAGAGCTGCTGGTGGGGGGGATTGTGGTGCCGCTCCTCTTGAGAGCAGGGCAGGTGCAGGGATGTAAATGTGCTGGGTATCCCCTTACCTGGTGTCAGTGTCACTCTGCAGTATTTGAATGTTGGTTGAGGAGGGCTGTGTTGGGTGGCAGAAACAGTGGAGATGGTTTTTTGCACTGGAATTGTTTTGATTCCATGACTGACCCTTGTCTAATCCCTGTTGGGTTTCAAGACTGGGTTCTTCTGTTCCTTGGCCACCAATGATGCTGTTGGTGAGCAGGGTGTGCTATCAGCAGAGCACAGTCAGGTGAGACTTTCATCCGAGAGTCCTGGAGCTGCAAATTTTATCTGAGCTGCTGTAACTGGAGTTCCTTTTGATCCTCCACAGGCATTGAAATCCATGTGAGTTTTCTCCGTGGTAATGCCTTAAGTGAAGAGCCACACAGTGGGTGAGGAGGTCGTTGAAGGAGGATCAGGACTCTCTTTTCCAGAAGCTCAAGTTGAAGCATATGCAGGTAAAGGTTAAAAATCATCACGAGTCCCTGTGCAAGGGTTCAAATCTCATCTGCTTTTAGTGATGGGACCATGCTGGGTTCCTCCCTCACCTAATTACCCTCGAGCTTCTAAATTAATTTCAGTCCTCAAAGCTGTGGCTTTTCAAACAGGCAAGGTGTGTTAAGCTCTGTAAGGCATTGAGTGCCCTTGGACACCGGGTTAGTACAGGATCTTGCACATTGGGACCACAGGTACCAACAAGATCTTGGCTGATGGTGTAACCAAGTGTAGTGGGTTGACCCTGACCAGATACCAGGTACCCACTAAAGCTGCTCTATCATTGTCCCTCTGCAACCAGACAGAGGAGAGAGAAAAGAGAAATAACAGCCAAGGATTCATGAGTAGAGATAAGAGCTGGGAGAGGTCACTTACTGATTACCTTCACCAGGAAAACAGACTCAAAGTGGGGATAGTACTTATATTTATTAGTACCAGGATAAGAGCCAAAGAGTGACTCTTAGAAACACCTTCCCCCCACCCCTCCCTCTTTCCATGTTCTCCCTCCACCCCCCAGTGGTGCAGGGAGACAGGGAATGGGGGTTATGGTCAGTTGTTGTTTCTGCCACTGCTCAGGGAGAGGAGTTGGAGTCCTTCCCCTGCTCCTATGGGGTCCTTCCCAGGGGAGACAGTCCTTGATGGACCTCTCCAATGTGAGTCCATCCCTCAGGCAGCAGTTCTTCCAAATCTGCTGTCCCATGGGTCACTCTTCCATGGGGTCAGTCCTTCACAGATGAGTTGTACCAAAGTAGGTCCCCAACAGGGGCCACAAGTCCTACCTGGGAAAAACCTGCTCCAGTGTGGGCTTCCCTCTCCACGGGCTGCAGGTCTCCTGCAGGACTCTGCTCCATCCTGGGCCTCTCATGGGGTCACAGCCTCCTTCATGCATCCACCTGCTCCAGCATGGGCTCCTCCATGGGCTGCAGGGGCACAGCTGCCCCACTCTGGTCTGCACCACGGGCTGCAGGGCCTCAGCTCCGGCACCTGGAGCAGCTCCTGCCCCTCCTTCTGCACTGACCTTGGTGTCTACGTTGCTGTTCCCATGTTCTCACTCTGCTCTTCCCTGGCTGGAATTTTTTCTGCGCAACACTCTTGTGTTCTTAAATATGTTATCCCAGAGGTGTTACTATCACTGCTAATTGGCTCAGCCTTGGCCAGCGGCAGGAGCCAGCTGGCACTGGCTCCACAGGACAGGGGAAGCATCTAGAAGCTTCTAACAGAAGCCACCTCTGTAGCCCCCCCAGCTGCCAAAACCCAGCCACAGAAACCCACTGCACCAGGGAAATTCCAATTAAAGAAAATAGCTCTAGTGCAAGCATTTTCTCTCTTCAGAATGATGATGCCCTTATTTTCTGGGGGACAGAAATGCAATCACTACATCATGCCAATATTCTTATCACATGCTCCTATTTGCATGTTTTTGTGAAGGCCCTTTTAACAGCATTGACACGTGGAAAGCTTTTTAAAGAAGGCCTGGAGATCATCTCAACAGCAAAACACGGTGCCTGCCACACATTCCCTTGAAATCCATTTAGACGGTTTTTGGCTTTTCGTACAAATTCTAGTCAGATCTTCAGCACCCTTTATTTTTGTATTATCAAAAAAATATTAATGTCATTATCTTAGTTTGGATGCAGTCATGCAAAAATATAGTTTCTTTTGATAGTTGATGATGTTGATGGAGGGCAGAGCATTATCTCGAGAGACAGAATCTTAAGGTTGCTGGAGCAGGCCATCCCCAAATACTGAAAAAAGCCATGTTGGGGAAGAAGACCTGACTGGCTGAACATGAAGTTTTGTTGGAACTCAGGAAAAAAAAAAGGGAAATTACCAGCTTTCCATGAAGGCACAGGCAACTTGAGGACTGCAAGGGTGTCATTAGGTTGTGCAGGGAGAAAGTCAGAGGGGTGAAAGCCCAACTAGAACTTAATTTGGCCATTGCCATAAGGGGTAACAGGAATATTTTTTACAAGTCCACTAGCAAGCAAAGGAGGGCCCAGGAGGGCAAAGGAGGGCACCCTTTATTGGATGTGAGGTGAAACATTGCCACAAAGGATGAGGAGAAGGCTGAGGTACTTAATGCCTTCTTTGCCTCAGTCTTTAACAACAGTCAGAGCAGTTGTCCTCAGGGTACTGAACACTCTGAGCTGGAAGACAGAGACAAGGAGCAGAAGGAAGTCCCCATAAACCAGGGGGTACCTGCCGTGCCACCTACACACTCCCAAGTCTCTGATGCCAGATGAGATCCACCCAAGGGCACCAAGAATTTTCTTTTCCTGGCTTGGCCTGTTCTGTGCTCTCTGCTCTGGTGTGTTGTACCTTGGGCAGGTGCATTGTTCAGTGGGTAAGAAACTGGATGGATGGTCGAGCCCAGAGTGGTGGTGAATGGAGATACATCCAGCTGGTGGCCTATCACCAGTGGGGTTTCCAGTTGCTCAGTTTTGGGACCAGCTCTTTTTAACATCTTTATCAATGATCTGGACGTGGGAATTGAGTTCACCCTTGGTCAGACGACACCAAGTTGTGTGGGACTGTTGATGTGTGGGAAGGTAGGAAGGCTCAGCAAAAGAGATCTGGACAGGCTGGATCAATTGACTGAGGACAGTAGAGTGTGAGGTTTGACAAAGCCAAGTGCAGGGTCCTGCACTTGGGTCACAACAACCCCCTGCAGCACTCCAGGCTGGGGGCAGAGTGGTTGGAAAGCTGCCTGTTGAAAAAAGCCCTGGGGATGCTGGTTGGCAGCAGCTGAACATGAGCCAGTGTGTGCCCAGGTGGCCAAGAAGGCCAGTGGCACCTGGCCTGTGTCAGCAATAGTGTGGCAGCAGGACCAGGACAGTGCCTGTCTGCCTGTGCTGGGCACTGCTGAGGCCTCACCTCGAATCCTGTGTTCAGTTTTGGGCCCATCAATACAAGAAACACATTGAAGTGCTGGAGCGTGTCCAGAGAAGGGCAAGGGAGCTGGGGAAGGGTCTGGAGCACAAGTCTGATGAGGAGCAGCTGGGGGAGCTGGGGGGGCTCAGCCTGGAGAAAAGGAGATGCAGGGGGGACCTTCTTGCTCTCTCTGACTCCCCGAAAGGACATTGTAGCCAAGTCTGTTCTCTCAAGCCACAAGGACAGAACAAGAGGAAACGACCTCTAGATGAGCCAGGGGGATTCACATTGGATATTGGGAAAAATTGCTTCAATGAAGGGCTGTTCAGGCATTTTTGCACCCTTCCAGCGCATGCACATGATAGCCTGGGGTCTTGGTTCCATGCCTGGGGCTCCTGCCATTTGCTACCACCCGGAGCACGACCTGCAGCTCTCACTGTAGCTGCACACTGAGCTGTCTGCACTGAACGCATCCCTCAACTGTTTCATGTGTAGATTACCTGCTGTGGAGGGTTGACCTCGGGCAGCTGTCAGACACCCACCCAGTTGCTCCTACTCTCCCGCTTTGCATAAAGGTGTGGTGGAAAAGAAAATAAGATAGAAAAAGTCATGGGTCGATATAAATGAAGGGAGATTGCTCACCAGTTACTGTCACCGACAAAACAGACTCAAGTAGGGAAAAATGAATTGAATTTATTGTCATTTGAAAATAGAGTAGGGTGATGAGCAGCAAAGACTAAACTAGAACCCCCCCATTCATCCCAATCTCAACTTCACTCTTTCATTCCCAGTCTCACCTCCTCTCCTACAGCAATGCAAGAGGACAGAAAATGGCATTTGCAGTCAGATCATCTTGAGCTGTCTCCACTCCTTCCTCCTCACACTCTTTTCTTGCTCCAGTGTGGGTCCATGCCATGGGCTGCAGTCCTTCAGGATAAGCCAGCTCCAGAGTGATGTCTCCAGGGGCTGCAATCTTTCAGGATACACCCACCACACCTTCCCCGCCATGGGGTCATCCATGGGCTGAAGGATCTCAGCTGCTTCATGGACTTCTGTGGACTGCAGGGGCACAGCGGCCTCACCGTGGTCCTCTCCATAGGCTGCAGGGGAATGTCTGCTCTGGCAACTGGAGCAATCTCTCCCCGCTTCCTTCCCTGGCCCTGCTTGCTGAAGCTCTGTTTCCCACATTGTTCTTCACTCCACACTGCCAGGCCATATTTCTCCCCTTTCTTAAATATATTTTCACAGAGGAGCCATGACCATTGCTGATGGGCTGAGCTGTGTCCTATGCTTTGCCCACTGGAGTGCCCATATCTGCCTGTTCCTGGCACAGGGCAGCCCTGCCCTTGCCTCACTGAGACCCCCATGCACCCCCAGCAGCCAGCACCTGGCCCCAGCACCCTGCACATCTGCCCGTGGATCACTGCCAGTGGAAAGCAGGAATCTATTCCACGCTGCACGATGCACACAAGCAAGTAAAAGCAGGCCAGGAGAGCAGTCACACAGAGCGGGGCAATCCTGTTCTTGCAGGAATGGGGCAGAGAAGACACGCAGGGCTGGAGTGGGAAGTGGGCTCTGCACCCACCTGTGCACCCCACGGCCATTCCTGGATGGCTGTTTGTGTGTCAGTGACCACCTCTGGAGAGTGACAGGGATCAACGTGTTCACACATCAGTTACCAGCCACTGCCAGACACTGATACAGCTCATCCTGTTACACTAGAACAGGGCCACAGCAGTTAGAAATGTAAACTACAACAGACAAAAACCTGTTGTTTAGTTCAGTTATTTCAACCAGCAAATGCCAAAGCATTTGTGGCAGGTTTGCAGTATCATTATTGCCCTTTTGCATCCAGCCCATGCATCAGCTTTGCATATTTTTCTGTTACATTAATGGCATAATAGTTTGGCCAAAGATGAACTCCCTTTCATTCCTGCTGGTCCTCAGAGATCAAAGGACCTGAGTATGGCTGGGCTTAATTTCTGATTATAGCCTTCAGCACTGTAAATCTTGTCACACTCAGTAAGAACTGTCATGATCACAGATTCACAAATAGTGCATTTTATTGCAGAAATACAAATTTGCAATTGCCATTGATAAATGCAGTTACTGGATTAGCACTAAACATGTTCAAAAAAACAAAACAAAACAAAAAACCCCAACAACTGGTAATTCATTAAGCTTTACCATCAATTAAGTCTCCCAACCCGACTTCACCAGGGCACCATCTGACATAGCTGGAGGAACAAATCTTACCAAAGAGGCGTCCCTGCTTTTGAGGGGGAGAGTGAAGCAATCCCATTGACTTGTCTGCACAGTGGGGTCATATTCTCCTCTGCCATGGAGGAATTCACTTGCCAAATTTATACTTTTGGGAGAAGTGGAGGTGAGACTGAGGTCATGAATGGTAGGGACCAGCCATCCTATATATAAATGAGATTTATCAAGAGTTTTGATTACAAAGAGTCTTGCACAAGGGCTGAACAGAGCAATGATAGTATCACTCCGTCTTCTGTCTGGCTCAGGCAGAGGTCAGGGGCCTCTGCTGGATAATTTCAGGGATTTATGCCTCATTCTTACAGTTAGGGCTGAATGACTTTGTTAATAACAATAATAGAACTCAAAAGTTTATCTAAATCAAATCGCAATAATAATTAACACACAATAATTTAGTTCAATAAATATGAATGAAGTTTGCTTAAATTAGATGAGGAAGAGTGAACATCTGTATCATCTACTATGGCTGGAAAGTTCCTTCAGAGATTAAATGACCTGGTTTCATTAGAGATTAAATGACCTGTTAATCTTAAGGGAAAGATCAACATTTTCCAAAGGCTCCAGCTTTTGTTACAGTTGCTACCTCATGCAAACCTTCATACAAGGCAGGATCCTTAGCAGTGTGTTTTCCAGTTTGGGATTGCTGAAAATCAGAATAAGGGAATGAGCACCCGGAAAAGCATACAGATACACGAATACAAGAAACATCATGGCATTTTCACTCTTAACAGAATAAATCATTGTCAAGATCAAACACACGAAGTTGATGCTGTACATTATGAAGAAGGAGAGAATGGATTTCATGGCTTTGATGTGGGCATCCATGCTGAGGTCCTTCATGGAGTTTGTCTGCATGTTGCGTTTGTGTCTCCAGAGGGAAAAGAGAAGGAGAAGGGCAGAGGAGATGACTGCCATGAATGAAGCAGCATATCCGAATCCAGTGATGAAATAAATACGGAACAAATGTTCCTCCATTTTGATACTTTCTTCCCAAAAATTTCCTGGACAGGTGGAATTGCGGTCCTTACTGTGCAGTTTTTCAGCAATATCATAGGCAAGGACACTGATAGACAAGGCAAAAAACACTGACCCGAACAAGAGCCAGGGCACCATCCTGTCAATTTTTACTTTCAGGTAGATGAAGAAGCTGTTCCTGAAACTGGCAATTTTCATGCAATAAAAAACACAAAGACAGGCTGAAACCCACAAGTTGAAATAGTTAAGAAAGGTATAAACAGGTACAACTAGTTTAAGTATGGAGTGAACATGGAAGTGTTTGGGATAAATTACTGAAAGGAGGGAATTTACCCATGAGATACACAAAAACCAAGACCTGGAGCATCCCAAAACCAACAAGATCTTCTCATAAGAGTTCAAGGTTTTCTTTTTGACCCAAGCCATGCAAATCACAGAAACAATGAAAGCATTGATCCACATGCCAGCAAATGTCTCAAGGCTGACAACAGCCACAGATGTGGCGGCAAATGAGGTGACATTGAATTGCTCTGGAGAGTGACAAGCTTCCATCCTGGGAGCGGGGAGCAGTGCTGTGCTGGACAAGGGGGCTGTGGCACCAATGCCAAACGCAGGTCAGCGGCTGCTGTTCCCTGAGTGTCAGGTCTGGAAAGAGGAGCTTTATAGAGCTGCTGGTGGGGGGGATTGTGGTGCCGCTCCTCTTGAGAGCAGGGCAGGTGCAGGGATGTAAATGTGGATGTAAATGTAAATGTGCAGGGTGTCAGTGTCACTCTGCAGTATTTGAATGTTGGTTGAGGAGGCCCATGTTGGGTGATACAAACAGAAGACATGTTTTCGTGCAGTGGACGGTGATGTGATTTTGTGAGTACCCATGTTTGATCCCTGTCAGGCTTGAGGATCTGGGTTCTTCTGTCACTTGGTCACCAGAGGTGCTCATGCAGAGCAGGGGTTTTGCTCAGCAAAGCACCATCAGGGGAGTGCAGTGTGAGTAATGAAGTCAGGGAATCCTAATCTGAAGGTCATACACGCTGATCTCCTTTACCCTTTGTGCCTTATCTATTCCTAACAGTCTCAGCTCAGTACAGGGCAAGAGGATATACATATATTTTAAGGTGTTCAGAGCATTATTCTTGTTCTCATCTAATCTTAGGCAATATTTTAAGTTTTGAACAATGTAAGAGAAAAAACAAATAGTAAGTTGGTGTACAGCCATATATATCTCTTCTGTTTTCACCGGTCTCGAGCTCCAAGTTGACAATATGTGAGATTATGTTATAACATGCAATAAAATTTCCCAGCAATACCTGAACAATACCCTGGAAGTCCAAAAGCCTGCTTGTTTATCTCAGCTCTCAGCTATCTCTGCTGTCTAAACTACTGGTTTATCTAACAAAAGATATTATCTCTCCCTATGCCCTCTGCCAAAATTACTCCAGTCAGGGAATTTTTCTAACAGCCTCCTGCTCTTTTATCCAGGTAGATGTATTTTATACATGCTCCTATTTTTAATGCACACTTATTCATTCTTTCTATCTAGAATTATAGGTATTTATAATACTTTAAAAGCAGAACAACTGCTGTTGTTATCCTGTGCTGTGTGTTTCAGATCTGAATGCTGAAGTTGTTAACCTGGGCGCTTTTGACAAGTTCAGTCTTGTGCTGATTTCAAACCCTAAAAAGTAAAACAGACTCACCTGAATTTTGAGAAGCTGGATGGTAATTTTTTATTGACAATGTGCTTGGTATCACTTTGATATGATAGTTTTTCCAGCTCAGGAGACATTTGTTTTCATTCTTGCTCGTATGAAGGACATATATACCGGCCCCCCATTTCTGTCTCAGAGTTTATTTGTGGTACACTGGAGTCAAAAACAGTGCACACAGATTAGCAAAAGGTATTATCTGCATTTAGTGACACTGTTTAGTGCCTGTGTCTAGGAATCCAGGGTAGATCTGCCATTGGGTCTGGGAATAGTGCTGCACAGCAATTTTGGGCACTTCATACAAGGCAGTGTATGAGGCTGTAAGGCACCTGCTGTACTTTGGTCTCATGTTCTGCTACTCCCCTTCCTATATTGTTGGAGCTGGGGCTACCCAGAGTAGAAGCATTTCCCATCACCAACTTCTTTACAGGAACTGCAGCCGGTTGAAGGCCGTACATGCACTGCCCTCCAGGGAGGGCAAAATGAAACTGGTTCTGGAGCACCTCTGCTCTGGAGACAGGCTGAGAGAGCTGCACTTGTTCAGCTTGGAGATGAGAGGGCTCCAAGGAGACCTTAGAGCCCTTCCAGTGCCTAATGGGTGTACAAGAGAGCTCTTACATATACGAGAGCGAATATATGCCCTCTGAATTACTTACCTTTAGATGTCTTTTTTAGGCTCTTGGGTTCTTTTACAGTTAAGGGGACTAAAACCAAAGTGTTTTTTGGACTGCTCTGATATTGCTTCAATTTTTTGTTCCTTTCTCACATTCACTGCTGCACATCTGCAAATATGGCCTTTGTGATGTGTTTTGACTCTCTTCACTTACCTGTGAAAACAGCCTCTGCATGGTGTATCTTGAGACATGCTTCTCTTTTACTGGGAGTGTGTCCCACTCAGCTTAGGTATCAGTGTCCTTTGAAGCAATCATTCCTAAAAGCAAGTGTTGAAGAAAACCCATGTATACTATGTGAATGATCAGTCCTCTGGGACCCTTCTTCTCAAAACAAGAATAGACCTCCATACTTTTTCCTCTGAAATGTGACCTCTTACTAATAGCTTCCTACTTTGATTTTTTTGGAGGAAAATATGTTGCTTAGGTTGAAGGACTGACTCCTTTCTAGGCCAGGCATATTTCCCACTCAAAGCCTACTTGCATGTGAGGTTTCTCCGCACTGAAATCCAGTGTCTCCCGCCAGCAGTGCTGGGTGCAGTGTGTGAAGCACCTCCAAAGCACTTTTTCTTCTCTTCCTACTCAAGCCCTCAGCATTGTGCTGTGGGTGGTGCTGTCCACAGCACAAGCCTTTTCCTACCCAATTGCTGAACACAGAGGTGAACATGCTCACTTTCATGTCTTGTGATTTTGGATGTGAAATGAGGAAGCAGGATTCCACTGCCTGAGTTAAGGGCACTGAGGCACCCCAGGGCACGTGGGGCGTTTACAAAGGAATGACAAGAATCATGCAGCACCTGTGGGAGAACTAGAGATTTCTGGAGCTTCAGCTCAGTTAGCCCATGTGCCCTTCCTGCCCCATGTCCCCTGAGGAAGACAGCAAAGAGCAGGACAAGTTTGTGACGTCTGAAAACCACCAGAAAAGAAAGGAACATCAAGCTGGAAGGCCAGGGATCTACTGATACATGTGACCACTTCTAGAGGCAAAGAGTGGCCTGTTGTGCATCAGAGCATCTGTTCTCGGATGGGATCAGCTGTGGGAAGACAGTCAGGGCATTCACCATCGTATCTCTTGTACCTCTAATCTTTACAGTGTGATGTTAATTATTGATTGAAAATGGAACTGGGCCAAATTCTAATGGCACTGGAGTGCTATAAACCTGCAATAATTCTGCTTAAGAGTGTGGCTTTTCTCCTGTGCAGTCAAGATTGTAATGCTGACAGATAACAAACACAGTGGAAGGAGTCAGCAACTTTGGGCCTGATTGAGAACTTCTTTTGTGAAGTCTGGGCGGGTCTTTTACTAGCTGTACTGAAGACATGAAATTACCACATTCTTTTCTGTAATGTTCCTCAAAGTGGACTTAGGTAGTTGATAACAGCAATGCCATCATGTGCCATTCAGGAGGCAAATTTTGCTGCTATAATAATATTTCAAAGGTGGAAAGTCTGGTGCTGGTTGGCTGATGCTCCATGGAAAGCTCAGCAGCATTCCCTATATATTGCAAGACATGAGAGGGACCAGCTTCTTTTCCCATTGCAAAAATGGGCTCCAGCATCTTCACACTATGCCTGACTCTTCTACTGTGTTATGTTTATGGTTCTCCACTCTCCGTAAGTAAACCTAATTTCTACAGACTCTGAGTAAAACCTGAGTTCTACAGGCTCCTCTCAGTCCACAGACACCTCATACCTTATACTGACAGTATTTCATTCTCTTTCAGGTGGAGAACCACTCTGGTGGAGCTGGTAAGTGCTGTGTGAGCTGGTTTGAGTCTTGAAGCATTTTCTTGTGCTTGCACGTGCCACCACATCTGCACATAATGTTTTGTCTTGTCTTGCAGGTGCTGAAGCTGGTGAGATATTCAAAGACATTCCAGACATCAACTTGGGTGAGTTCATGTCTGAATTCTCATGATGCCTGAAAAGCTGTGAGCAAAATGCTGAATTTTCTGTATTGTAAAAAAGACTGATGATATGTAGCTCACAGTAACAAGAGACATACAATCAAGTGAGCTCTGAATTACCTTCCTCTGGCTATGACAACTGAATCTATCCCAGGACTACAACATTATGTAAACAAGGGATGCAGAAGTCTTTAATTTCTGAAGTTTGGACAGACCCACAGTGTTAAGGCAGAAACACATTGTATCAATTGGCTCTGGAGTCCCAAAAGCATTTTCTGCCCATCTTTCTATGATTTTGATAAAGTTTTTGAAAGATGGAGAACAACTTAGATGTTTATTGAGCGTCTATGTAAGTGGGAAGAAATCAAAGCGAAGAGACACAACATGTTGTACTGTCTTCCTCCATGATTTTTATTTCCTGCAAATTTCCATATTTCTTTTGGTGGTGCACTGTGCAATATTCTTCCTCGACATCACTAAGTTCTCCAGAGCACTGTCTCACTGCATGACTGTTGTCACTGCCTGAGAGCAAGCAAGATGTTATCAAACGAGACATGGATAGTGGTGGCCACCAGATTTCCGCCACCACAAATGCAGACATAGCCAAGTAGTAAATATTGAGTAGAAACTGCTGTTACTTTTATTATTACCTATATTTGAGTGTACAGAGGTCCTTACATATTTTCTGTAAGTGCTCAGGTACATTAACCTTGTATAAGTAGATTCAATATGGTTTATGAAATGAAATATATTTGATCTTTCATTTACATTGTCTTTCATTAAATTGCTTTCCAGCTGCTGGACAGGACCTCTTTCAGGGTGATATCATGCTCCCTGTAAGTAACTAAAACTCTCTGTCACTTGTCCTGATTGTATTGTTGCTGCAAATCAGCTCATCTCCCCACAGCAGATGCATCACCAGCTGTTAATTCCATTTTCAGAAAGATCAGCGAAATGCCCTAAGAAATGAGACCTACAGATGGAAGTTCCCCATTCCCTATATTCTGGGTGATGACCTAGGTAATTCAGACACTTCATTCAGATTCATCCAGTCCTTATTTGCGCTGGAGTCACTGTGATAAAAAATCTGCCTTTTTCAGAACTGGCTCTCTCACATAAAAATTTTGAAATTCACCAATAACTAGATAAACTAACTTGTTTATGTCAAAACCATTTTTCTTTCTTCTACAACTAACATAACAAAGCACAATTTAATCCGATTCAGTCATTTTTCTTTTCAATCATTCTTCTTTTCAGTCATTTTTCTTTTGGTCCCCTGCATGTATCTGTGTACATATGTTACCTCTCTAGAGGGAATGATCTGCAGTTTGTTAAAGGTATCTTCCCAATGCATGTTTTCCAGATCTGAATGCCAAAGCAGTAATTCTCCAGGCATTTGAAATGTTCCGCCTGAAGTCCTGCGTTGATTTCAAGCCATATGAAGGAGAAAGAACCTACATAATCTTTAGAAAAGAAGATGGGTAAGGGTTATATCAATTTCTGTTTAGCTTTGCTGTGTAGGATCAGCCGAGAATTAATTCCATTTGACTTCAGGAGTCTAAAGGTTCACTGTCAGCAGAGGAAAAGCGACCACTGAGAAAACAATCGATCTTACCTTTTTAGACACAAAACTTGTAAAATGTTGCCTCCCTCTGCTCACTGCAGAGGCTATTGAGATGATGAACTGGGAATGGGAATCTAATGTTTGTTTGGATGGTTACTCTTCAATGAGACGAATCCCAGCATGACTGTGTTTTCCTCAACTGCTTCCACTTTCCTGCCGAGGGTTGTTTTCCTTTTCAGTGGAGGGTGAAACAACCCCCATGTGCATCTTCTTGAATTACCAAGGATGTGAGTAGCTAGAATTTAGATTTTGAAATCTTTACAAGACAGGTCAAAAAAAGTAGTGAAAAGCCAGTTTATTTTAGTATTTCTGCTCTTTTGATATGGCTCTTCTTTCATGAATGCTTCTCTCATAATCTGAAAGGGTTTTATACACAGAGATTCAACTTTTCAGGAACTGGAAGGATTTATTTTATTTCCTACAGCTAAATGTCTTTTGAAAGAAAATCTAGAAAAGCACAAAAATCTTCTCACTATATCAGCTCTGAATATTTCTTGCTTTCCCAGAACTTCCCAAAGGTCTATAGGCACTGATATTTCTGCCCCCAGCTTTTCCTTGGGTAATGTGTTCTATGACGTTTCTCTTACAAGACCACAAGCACCATGATTTTTGACAAGTTGGTGGTGAAGAGCCTGATACTGGAAACCCCCCGGCAGCAGCTACTCACGAGACCACAGGCTCAGGCTCTTTGTTTTCAGTGCCCACATCAATGTGTTCAAAGCTCCTTAGTAAACTCAACAAGACACTGCTTTGTGGTGAGCAAATGAAGCTACAGCTGAAACAGATGCTCTTTAGCACTTGCCTTCACATCACCCTTGGGCTCCCCTAAAAAGTTCCCAGTGAGTTGGCTGAGGAGCTCCTTTCCTCGTTACTTATGATTGGCATCAGCTGAATTGTGGATGAGGGGCTTGGCACTCACAGAAAAGCATAATTTCACACCTCTATCCAAAGCAAGGCGTAGTTGCTGTTAAAAAGAACCAGATGCAGCTATGCTAAATCCTCTTGGATCTTTCCTCTAGCCCAAGTGGTTGCAGGCCAGCTCAGCCTGTCTTGGTGAGTTTACTGATTCTCTGTGTGCATTATGCTTCTTGGCAAAATGGCAGCTGATGTAGGACTAAACTTCTGTGTATCTCAGAAATCCATTAAGAGCTTGTCTAACACAGAGGGTAAGTGAAATACTGGCCTCTTGCAAGTGATAGTGTGTTTTTGGAGGTTAGTCTGCTTTCAGAGTTCAGGATCTGTAGAGCATCAAGGCATGTGGTCATCATTGAACTAACGATTTATGTTACTTTTTATATTTAAAACTTTTATTATATTAATTTTAACTTAGTGAGCAGACACAGAACTTTAAAAAATACAGAGAAGAAATCTCTACTTAACAGAGAGTAAGCTCTCTCTCTTTCTCAGGTGTTGGTCCATGGTGGGGGACCTGCATACTGGACAGACCCTCTCAATCGGGGAAAGGTGTGACTACAGAGCAATTGTGGAACATGAAATTCTGCATGCTTTAGGATTTTACCATGAGCAGTCAAGAATGGACCGGGATGACTATGTGAAAATCTGGTGGGATGAAATTACTCCAGGTGAGTATTAACTTTCAAGTTAGATTTTGAAAAGTGTAGGTGTATCAGTATCTCATTTTCACTCCTGAATTTTGAGACCTTCCTGAAGATAAAATTTTAGAAACACCTGAAACCACTGTAAATCAACTAATTTTGGTACAACTTTTGGTCAAAGACCAGAGACTGCCTAAGGCCAGAAGTGAGAGGCCCTGCTTGGGAGTCAGAGGACTTTATTTTACCTTGGCTCCAGGTCTGGTGTGATCTCTAAATTTTGAACAAATCACTTCACTTCTCCCTGAGTCTGTTTCCTTTTGCCATTTATTTTAAATTGTAAACTTATATAGATGGTGAGCTTTGAGGTGACTCTTCTTTAATCAAAGGTCCTCTCGAAATCTGAAACGTTTTTACATTCAGAGATTCAGGCTTTCCTGAAACTGGAAATACTCCATTTGCACAGGAAAAAGGCTCAAAAATTATTAGTTCAGATGGGAAACATAAAATAGAACTCTTTCCAGCTGTCTCCTGCAGTCTCTCTGCAGGTTCTTGCCTGCAGCTTAGTATCATCAGATTCAGTGGCTCTACAAGTTTCAGCAAACTCTTCACAGTCCCCGTGGTCCCTGGAAGACAATTTCTCCTGCTGTCCCCTGTGAGATCTGGTTCTGTATTACTTAATGATAATTTATTTGAAAAGGAGTGACTAAAAGAGGGTGTTTCTTTTTAATTTTTGATAAAAGGTGAAATTCAAGTATCTGTAAGAAAATGATCCCAAGCTCTTATACAATCTCAAGACTTGGACTGAAGACCTTTGTGATCTGCAGAAGAGAAGGGCAGTCTTTATGCAGAGAAAGTGTAATTATCCACCAGCACAGTCATGTGCTGTTTCTTCTTTAAGAAAGAATGTCAACTATTCTGAAAATATTATTTGTAGTTGGAAATGCTGGTAATCTCTCTTTACTTCCACAGCAAAGCATGTGAAATGGCTCCCTCTCTCTGCCCTAGCAGACACTTTCATAAGGAAAAACTTTCTCTAAGGACAAATTATTTCACCAAGAAACCACGAGAAGCATATTTCCAAATGACATTTCAATATCATATCAGTATTGTAAATCTAGGGTAAAAACAACTTTCTTTTTCCCTCCAGATTGCTAATACATTCTTTGCTTCAAAGAAGAACAGAACCTGGAAGCGCTCCAGGACTGTCATATCTGTCCCTTTAGTCAGCAAAGGACTCCAGGGCCTCTCCTTGTCCATATATGATCTAATATCCTGGGAAATGTTTACATCAATATTCACACGTTCTGGAATGGATACATTAATCTTAAATACGTTAATCCTTGAGCTTAGTCCTTCAGGATCCTTACTATTAGACCATCTATTCTGACCTTCTATGTATCCCATTCTTTACAGCTCATTGATATTTGATCTTGAACTTACTGAAGTCACCTCTGGGGGCACAGAACTGCAATCTAAAGGCACTGCTTTGTTGTCCAAATGACAAACAGAAATCTTGCTAAGTTTGAATATTATATTTTAAAGTAATTGCTTTTTGGTATATCAATTCTGCCTCAGAAAACTGTATCCAAGGGGCCATGCTAAAGCCGTTCCTTTCCAGTATCTCTAAAAATGAAGCACTTTTCTGTTCTTTTATTAGGCAAAGAGCACAATTTTGCCAAGTATGATGACGGCTACATCACCGACCTGAACACCCCCTATGACTACGAATCATTGATGCACTATGCACCATTTTCATTTAACAAAAATGAGAGCGTCCCCACAATCACAGCAAAGATACCAGCGTTTGATGACATAATTGGACAACGTCTAGACCTCAGTGCCATTGATCTGGAAAGACTGAATCGCATGTACAACTGCAGTAAGTCATAATTTAACCATGGCAAACTCTTTCTTTAATCATGCTTGAGCCAGGCTGGTTCACCTCCCTTATGTCTCTAAACCCACAAGAACTCTTCTCAGGTGTGCTTGAGGACAGGACCTGTGGTGGGCAGACACAGTTTATTCCCTCCTCATACCTCTCTTTGTTTCGGCTGTCATTACTCTTGTAAAAGTTAATTAGTCAAGGAAAGTCAGTACATTCATATCTTTTCTTCCACACTGCTCCACACAGGGGGTTCAGACCTGTGGTTGTGTTCTGCTGATGTGTGGGCAGCTTTGTTGTGCTTTTGTGAGGTGAATGCAACTGCACTTTGTCCTCTTTTACTGACATTTGGTCTCAATTAGATTATTTTGTACCTGAGATTGGCCAAGTCTAGAGTCCAACACTGTCTATTTTGCTAATCTGATTGAAAATGTTATCACTAATCATGATTGTCACTGAGAAGTTTATTGTCCCCAAGGATCTGTCAGCAGAAGCATCATCTTGTAGGAGAACTCAGTTGAACTGGCCTAAGGTAACTGCATGGACTTTGCTTGAGGTGGAAGAACAGCATTCATGTTCATCAGGCAGACAAGTGAGACATGACAAGCAATAACCTCAACCGAGGAATGGTTAAAAACACCACCCCAGGGGTCACAAAGGGACTTGTCTCTCCAAGGCTGACAAACAGACACAAAGACACCATCAGTCACTACCACATGGATGCTTGTTAACCTTCTGCAAAGTGGTCAAGCGTTGTTGTCTTTATGCAGGGAATCCCTCCAGAAATCAAATGTTTCCTCTTTTGAGCTGTTGGGCTCACATCCGCCAATGTGAGGATTGCCTTCTCTACAGGATGTTTACACTAGTGTAAACAAAACTCCCCAAAAATAGAGCAGAAATTACTCCAAGGTGACCATGTGTGCTTTTTTTTTTTTTTTTTTTCAGCTTCAACTCACACCTTTTTGGACCAGTGTTCTTTTGAGTTTGACAACATCTGCGGTATGATTCAGGGCACCAGAGATGACCTAGACTGGGTCCATCAACTGAACAGTGTGACAGGGCAGGAGGACCACACACTTTCTGGGCGCTGTAGAGGTAAACCAAAGTAACAGAACACTCTACTATGGAAAAAGGCTTAGCTCGAGTAACAGTCCTTGTGCTTGTCAGTGTGTGCCTTAAATACAGTCTTTAACAACTTCTCTGAACCTGTTGTTGTCCACCCTTGAGAAAACACAGCACTGACTGCACTAAACCCACAAGATTAAATAACCATATTTAAGGCACAACCCAGAAAACATCTGAGTTTTAATGTTTTCAGTTAAGCAAAAAGCCCTTTATCTTCTCATTTGTCTTGACCCCTTGAGTGTGAGTTTGTTTGCACTCATGCTCTCAACAAACATTTTCAACTTAGTGGAATGATCTCCACACCAGCAAGATAAAAGGGGACAAAGAACAATCTTAACTAGAGCCCTTTTAAATGTAACATGGAAAATAATTTACTGCAACTTCCAAAGTCTGAGTAAGAGTTATGTTGCCTCATGATAAGAACGAAACAGCACTCATAGCCACCCATAAATGTTGTCTTTGCAATCCACATTGTTATTTAAGCTTGATGAATGCTAGTTGTGGAGGTAGAAGAAAGTTGAAAAGTATTTTATGATAGTAATTTACGGATAATTTTTCTTTTCAAACAGTAATTTTGCCATTTTCTTAAAGGAATAAGATCTCAAAAAGTTTGGAGCCAGCCCCAGTCCCGGTCACAGGGTGCTGGCTTACAACTGAGAATAAAGACTAAATCACAACAGGCAGTTCTGAACAGCAAAAGCCTTATTTGTTATTATTTAGACAGAGCAAACTACTACATGCTTGCAAACAAAAAATTACTTCTGTGGTAAGTTTGGCCTAAGTACGGGGGGGAAAGGACCCTGACCAAAAGCATGTTCAATTATGCTTTGTTAGTCTTTGATGAAGGGAAACTTTGACTTGCTGCACTCAGGAGTAGGTTATTCCCCTCATATGACCCACCCATGGGAAAAAACAGATCCCCAACTTCTTCCAATGCTGGTACTTGTCAGACAGGTCCAAAAATACAATATAATTCAAGAAAACCATCTGACAGCTTCTAGAAATACATTCTAACTCTCACTGACTTTTAATTCTCTTTCTTTTTTCTCACTCTGTATGGTATAATGGTAACTGAAACAATAATTTAACTGAATTGTTTGAGTTTATCAGGAAAAGTCGAATCTGTCTGAACTGGGCACTTAACTTGCACTTGGGCTTTAGCCTCTAGTGACTCACTACAAGATAAGTATTGAAGAGCTAATGGAGAGGGATGGGTGCCTCTGAGAATCTCATGAGTGTTGAAATGAATTGCATGAGTAGGGAGTGTCTCTCCTGTTGGCACCTCCAGAGGGTCGTTGACTCCATCAGGAATTTAGGCCTTTTTTGATAACTGGTTCTGCAGTCATCTCAAGTAGGGGTAAATTCTAAGTTTTTAACAGAGGTGGATCCTATTTCTGCCAGATAGTTTTGATGTCCTGGGTTTTTGACTTATTGCTAGCTAAAGTGAAGGCGGGAAACTACAGCTTAACACTTAGGGAGTCTGGTGAAGTCTTCTAGGGTCATATTTTAATTGCCATAGATGCTTAATGTTGCCTTTATTTACCTTTCTTATCAAAAAAGCGATAGAGTCCAGGTCATTTGGGGGCTTGTTACTAAAATAATTTCAACAACAGGCTCCCAGCCCTGTTTCTCACTTAGCAAGAGTGATCATGCTTATATTTAATACACTTAAATTTAAAGTGAAGTGTCATACATTGCATAGAGCTATTAGGTACCTTTGGCAAGGTTTCAATGGATATGAGTTCAAAGCATTGGGAGGCAATGTGAGTATTCCCCTGACCTGGTTTGAGAGAACCTGATGAACAGCTCAGACAGCTCCACTAACCACGCAGGAGACTGTTCTGCCTTCATGCAGCTACAGTCCTGTTGGAACTGTTGGAACGAAATGACCTTGAAGGTCCTTTCCAACCCAAACCACTCTGTGATTCTGTGATATGTTATCTTGGACAAGACTCCATGGAACCAACCCCCAACAGACGAAACTTTCACTCAACAGCTAAAAGAATTTCACTTATTAGTTTAATCCTTGATTATAAAGAATAGTAGAAGTAAAAAGCAACACAATACAGACAAGACATCACAGTTTCCTATCTTATACCAAGATGTGATGTGTGCAAATGGTAAATCCTTGTAAATATAAGGATAAAAGTAGACACTTCAAATCTAAAGTAAAGCACACTTCAAAAAATGTTAACGGGAAATTAAACTAGAGGGGCAAGAATTCTTAAATAATTTCCCCAGACTGAGAAATTGAGTTTTGGAATCTTTGGGCAAGCTATAAAAAAATTGCTTCTTCATGTTCAAGGTCAGGACAGTGCTAATTTTGCGTCCAATCCTTTTTTATTATCATTATTGCTGATAAGAAATTATCTTTACAAGGTAATATAGCATGCAGTCTCTAAGAATCTCATCTTTGGATTATGGTCATTACAAACCAAGAAGAAAAATATATTTACTTGTTACTTGTGGTCAGCACTGAATCCTCTGTCTCGTATGTCTCTGACATTCCTGAGGAATACAACTTCCAGTTAGACCAACTAATGCAAAATTGACATGAGCTGACAGCAATGAGTTCCATAAATGTGCTAACCTGCTACTCCTGTTCTTAGCCTGGTCTGTCTTGGATGGTTATCACATAACATTTCCTCTACTATTCATGCTAAGTATGAATGTTAAGTGTTACTCTTCTGACTACTGAAAGAGTGCAGTTGAAATGATAAATTCCCACCATGCAGCTAGGGAAAAACCTGGAGAGAGACAGTGACGGTCTACCCTTTGTCCCCAGGTGCTGGCTATTTCATGTACTTCGACACCAGCTCTGGCGCCGCAGATGAGGTGGCAGTCCTGGAGTCTCGAATCCTTTATCCAAGGAGAACTCAGCAATGCCTCCAGTTCTTCTACAGGACCACGGGAAGCGTTTCTGACAAGCTGATCATCTGGCTCAAAGAGGATGATGGCACTGGGAATGTTCGCAAGATGAGGAAAATCCAAACCTTTCAAGGTAACTTTGGAAATGAGATCAATATTTGGGTGGAGGTGAGGAGCTCTCTTACTATAACCATCAATGCAGAGGATTGGCTCAGAAGCCCAAACATTTTTCTGAAGCTACCAGAAAGTCTTGCAGTATGGCTTAGGATTTTGGTATCACATGAGGGCATTTAGCAGACAACTGAGGCTGTAATACTGTAATTTAGGTGCTTCACAGCAGGAATCACAACATTCCTAATATTATGTTATGATCAGTGGTTGAGAGGGATTCCAAGCCATGCTGGAGATCAGTGGACTGTATTTCCACTGGCTGTTATATGATCTAACACTGAGCTGCTCAAATGTAAATACTTGTGCTCCTCTGCAGTCAATAAGAATCCCAGTCTGATTTTTAGATGGCCAGAAATATAAATGCATATGCAGTTTCGGACATGTGAAATGGATTCCCATTCCATGTGATTTTTCTAAATAGGACAAATTCAGCAACTGCTGGACCATGTCCTGTGTTGTCAAAACTCAAGACCTGTTATAATTGGATCTGCCTATATCAGGCTGCAGCAGTTTGCAGGAAAGGATAAGTCCCTGGAAAAGTGTCAGGAACAGCTAATTCTAACACACTGGGTCATTGACTCCCATCCTTTTGTTTTGTCTTAGCCCTTAGCCTGTTGCCCTTTATACTAGAGGCTGTCACTCCTTAACGTGTGAACAGTTCCTTGAAATATCCAAAATACCCAAAGCATTTAGATGGTAAAGCATTGTGGATATACTATAATCACAACATCAGCTTAAGATCTCTCACCTTCAGGTCTCCAAGAGAGGTCCAGTTATCTAAAAATGCAGCTGGGATGGATGGCTAGGAGCAAGTTACTTCATAATCCCTCTAATCACACTGATGGCAATGTTTTGCTTTCGTTTCACCAAAGCTGACAGTGACTCCAACTGGAAAATTGCCCATGTAACCCTCAATGCTCAGAAGAAGTTCCGTTACCTCTTCCAAGGACTAAAGGGCAGCCCCAGCTCTTCATCTGGTGGGATTGCTATCGATGACGTCACCCTGACAGAGACCCCCTGTCCCACAGCCGTGTGGGTCATTCCGAATTTCAGCAAAATCCTTGAGGACACACCCACTAGTGCTATTCAAAGCCCTCGTTTCTACAGCCCTGAGGGTTATGGGTTTGGCATAACTGTGATCCCCAACTATAACAGCGCTGGCTACGCTCGCATTGCCTTTCACCTGTGCAGTGGAGAAAACGATGCTCTGCTGGAGTGGCCGGCTCTGAACCGCCAAGCCACACTCACAGTACTGGACCAGGACCCCGACGTCTTGAAGAGGATGTCCTCGAGCAAAAGCTTCACCACAAGCAAAGACCATGTTAGCTCAGGTGAGTGTGTCAGCCTGGGGGAACGTTGACAACGAGAGCCAAGGAATCCAAGTCAGAGGACTGAGTGTAGGACTCAGAGCTGGGCAACCTTGACTCCGTCTCCCAATTTGGGCTACTCTCCTGAGTACGACTTCCCTGTGTGTGATGCAGAATCCCTGTCTGTGGAAGATCACGTAATGTGAAAAGTGGCACCTATTAGGTTGGTGTTATTATGAACAATGCCTGGGTTATCTGAGTTTTACTCTAAACACAGAGTTCTCACAAGAGCTGGCAATTCCCATTCTACCTGTGGTTTGTCCACTGTGGTAGGTGACATACCACCATAGACTGGTGCAATGCCAGCAGGGTGCTATATCAATGGTAAACCCATGATAATTTTAGTTAAAGCTGCATTTTGGAAGCTCAGTTAACTTCAGCATATTCGGTTGACTTCAACATAGGTAGTCTGAATGCACAGCATTCACATTGTAGCTGAATTTAAGAAAAAAAATACATGAAAATATCTGCAAGATCTGTCTGCACCACTTGAAGCCTGTCTTGCTTGGCTGGGAGTAGACTGCAGAGTACGAACTCTTTCAAACAGGAACCACCTTTTAACTCCAGGTTTATATAGCATGTAACACCATAAATTCACATCCAGCCCTAGGATTTCCCATCAATGTGTTAGTTCAGAAATGTTCAGCCTGGAGAGGAGAAAGCTGAACAATCAGGGTGACCTAGCTGTAGCCCTTGAGTACCTGAAGGGAGCCTGCAAGAAAGATGGAGGGAGACTATATTCACTATGGAGTGACAGGAAAAGGGGGAATTGGCTTCAAACTGAAAGAGAGTAGGTTTAGATTAGATATTGGGAAGAAATTGTTTACTGGGAGAATCGTGAGGCACTGGAACAGGTTGACCAGAGAGGATGTGGATGCCCCATCCCTGGTGGTGTCCAAGGCCAGGTTGGATGGGGCTCTGAGCAATCTGGTCCTAGTGGAAGGTGTTCCTGCCCATGGCAGGGGGGTTGGAACTAGGTGAGCTTTAAGGTCCATTCCAACCCAAATAGTTCTGTGATTCTATGAAAGAAATAAGAATAACAGGATAATGTTAGGTTTGCTACAGAATAAAATACTAGGGATGAATCTTCATCCCTCTCCATTTTTTCCAGTGGAAATTTAGTACATATTTTCTCAATAGGACATTTAAAACCTTAAGTATGCATATGTTTAACAGAACCATGGAAATTAACAAAACCTGATCAATTCTAAACCATAGGTACTTAAAAACTAATGGGGGAATGTCTTTATGCAGGAGGGAGCTCTTAGCTGGTGACAATGAAGAGATGGCTGGTGTTTGATTAGTCCTCAGTGAAAGAGGAGTTGTGAATTTCAGTTCCCTCATATAGACTAAGAATCCTCATGCAGACCATACCTAAGGATCTGCTGGCACCCTTAGTTTGTCAGTTTTCTGTGGTTTGTTTGGGCATTTCAGCTCTGAGCTTGATTTTATAAATCCCATTCAACACTATAATGCGAAAAAAAGTCATGTCATACTTCCAACTGCAAAACTTTGTGGTTCTTATTCATCACTCATATTCTCTTTGCAGATGGCAGTGGAACTGTAATATGGGATAAACCATCGATTTCTGGAACATTTGATGAATCATGCAATTGCAGCAGAACTGTATCCTGGGGGTGGAGTAACTTCATATCCCACAGGGAGATGAGACGGAGAAGCTTCCTGAAAAATGATGACCTGATTATTTTTGCAGAATTCAATGGTAAAGACCCTTTTCCTTATTCTCCTTACAAAATGGGTGATTCTTTCTGTTTTCATACATTCAAGTAACTACTGCACCTGTCTCAAGTTATCTTCTCTTCTAATGGGGATCAACTTTAAAAGCATTTTTGTGTCCTAGTCTCAGGTGTGTGATGTTGACTAAAGTGATTATGAGTTCAGAGGGATCTGAATGGCAGCGAGTTTTGGAAGGTTAACTTTGTAGACAACTTTAAGCACCCTGACCAGTAGCTATGTCCATTTCTAACTAAAAGGCCATCCCCATTGTATTTATTTTCAAACACATGTGGCGTAATTTTTTGAAGTACAGAATATCACAGATTTACCTAACCAGTTTCAATAATTTCAGTGTTATTTTCTGTCTTGTGCTTTAAATACACAGAACATGCTGTGGAACAGCAAGAGTTCTTTAAAAGGCAAATGGACAAGGAGTACTCTCTGGTCGACAAGACACTGTGTGAGCCCCTGGTATGAGGGCTACATACAGTTTCACTCACTGATATCTGATGTCTTTCTCTCCACTTTCCTTTTCTAAAAGATATAATTCACCTCAACAACACTGAAGTTCCTGTTGAATCTGTACAATCTGCCCTCACGGGAGGTCTCATCCTTGAGAGGCAGAAGAGAGCAGCCCAGGATATGGAGCCTGTTCAAGACCAGCTGCCTTATCTGCAAGATCCCTGTGACCCAAACCCGTGCCAGAATGATGGGATCTGTGTGAATGTTAAAGGAGAAGCAAGCTGCAGGTACCACGGACCTCTTCCCTCCTTGCTCTGTCTTTCTTCTTCAAATTATGCAGCTAATCAGTGTTCAGAGCTACAGATTTCAGAGGTCTAAGCCATTAGGTCTTCAAGGAACAGTAGAAACAAAATGCTTTGCCACAGGGACTGATTTCTAACAGCAGCCACGAGGGGAGGTTTCTTTGCATGAGGCAAAGAACCCCCATTTTGTGGTGCTTCCAGGATATGTAAGTAGCACCCAAAGAAAGTGGGGATGTTGAGACATGAACTTTAAAGGGAACTGCTCATCCAGGATAGTGAATGTGAGGACCTCCAGGTGAGTCTGTAGGGCAGGACAAAGCTCCTGATACATGTGGGTCTGTACTTCCTTTCCCAGGTGCCCATCAGGACAAGCCTTCTTCTTCACGGGTGAGAAGTGTGAGTCAAGACAGGTCCATGGGGACATCCTGGGAATGACAATTGGTGGAATTGCTGGAACCATTGTCTTAACCATTGTCCTCATTTCCATGATGGCCAGAAGATAAAAAAAATGCGGGGCAATAACTCTCAACCTGGTGTTTTTCTATAGTTCATAAAACACTGGTTTTCAGTGAAAAATGATGAATACAAGCTGTAGAAGGCCAGTCAACATATGGATGGAAAGCTCTATCAACACCTTGGCAACAATCTGCTTTCTCTGAGGGATGTGGCAGTTAAAATGTGTCATGTAGAACTGCTGTCTGATGAAAGTTTATACAATGCCTTTCACGTGTGTTCTTTGAAAATTTCATTTCTTCATCCCATGGCAAGCAGCAGTGCTGAGGGTCCATGCATTTACTCTCAGCCACAGTTCAAACTTGGGTCAAATAACTGGTAGAACCTCTGAAAACACTGGTAAAAGTCACACAGAAGCACATCTATAAAGATTCTAGAAATGTTCCTTCAAATATTGCTCAAAAAATCTAAAGAGTACAAATCCATACGTAAGCCAGTACATCAACACTAACTTTCCCTGGAGCTGTGATGTTTTCCTAGTGCTTATTAGCTACTACACAGAATTCATAAAATACTACTGCATGATTTTGGCCCATTCCCTAGCAGAGAAATAATTCCACATTAAAACTAGTTGTCTTTCTAAAAAGTCTCATCACATAGGGTTTTCAAATCTTCAAATGTAAATCTATTCTGTGGGCATAATCCAAGGGGGTTTTAAACATCTAGAAAACTCCCACGATTTCATCAGGCTCTGGATGAAATGGGAGCAGACTATCAGTTATCAAAGGGTAGAATCTGTCATGGCTGCCATCAAATTCCCATTTCTTTGGAAATCATCATCTTAAAAGTCAAGGAGAGGGGTGGGAGTTCATGAAGATGAAGGCTGTGATGCTAGAGTGTGATGAATAAGGCATTAACACCCTCGAAGTTACTGCAGATGTCAGGAAGTAACTGACCTCGTATGACCTAAGATCTCTGCTTTCAAGGGCTTTAACAGTTTTCACACCTGAAACTTTGATACCCAGCTTTCCTTCAAAGGCAGTTTCTTCTTGTCTGAAGGAGTTCAGAAAGCAAATAATTGCAGAAGGTGACATTACCCTTGTACTTATCAGATACCTGTCACAAGGGATGGCAGCCAAAGCAAAATGCACTCTCATGGTAGTGGTAGTACACAGAGAGCTATTTTTCACTTGGGTTCATCCTGGTGCTCAGAGCAAGCCTGTGAGTAGGGACAAACCATCCACTCAATTGAGGAATTACCAGCAAGTTAATACTCTGCCTTTGGAATGAAATCAAAACAAACACATCAGATTTTCCTGCAATGCACCTGACTGGCTGGACTCATAACAGGCAACAGGTAATTACAGATCGGATTACCTTCTGCCAGATGGATTAGGGGATTCTCCCTTGGGTCAAGGGAGTCTCCCACCCAAGTTGACAAGCTCATGAGCTACACAGGGTTATGGAATGAAAGACAAGAGATCCATAAATTTGAATAAAATTGCATGGTGCAACTTGCTAGTTAATGTGTGAGACAGAGAAACCAAAGTCAGAGAAGAACCAGGCAAGTCCTGGCCAAGTGCTATCCTGCGTGTAATTTTGGTGTCCCTAGAGTAAAGGGGCACCAAGAATAAGACTGCAAGTCGTCACTATGCACTCCAAAAATGTACATATGCTCTGACACTGTTCCATCTGCTTGTGGAGACAGAGTCCAAGTCTTCACTCTGCCAAACCAGACACTGACTCCTCTCTGCTAGAAGAACTTGTGGTGGCTTCCACCACAAAGGATGTCCTGTCAGACAGCTGGGGTACAGCCCAGGATGTGACTGATGTGACGCATCCAGGCAAGGAGCCTGAGGAAGGTGGAAGGAGCAGGTACCCTCTGTGGTCACCCACAGCTCTCCTCCCTGGTGCAGTGGCTCCATCCTCTTCCCTTAGGGCCAGGGGGTGATTTCCAGTCCCCAGCATAATTGGCAAAGAGGAGTGTTAGGCTGGCACTGCCATTACATGCAGCCAGGCCCAGAGGGCTCAGCTGCACTGCTGAGACACCTTCTGGGCCCCTCACAACAAGAAAGACATTGAGGTGATGGAGTGTCTCCAGAGAAGGGCAGCAGATCTAGGGAAGGGTCTGGAGCACAAGGAGCAGCTGAGGGAGCGGGTGGGGGGCTCAGCTGGGAGGAAAGGAGGCTCAACAGGGACCTTATCACTTTCTACACTCCCTGACAGGAGGTTGTAGCCAGGTGGGGGGGTCAGTGCCTTCTCCCAGGTAACAAGTGATAGAATGGGCAGAAACAGCCTCTAGTTGCACCAGGGAAGGTTTAGGTTGGATATTGGGAAAAATTTCTCACTGAAAGGGTTGTCAAGCATTGGAAAAGGCTGCCCAGGGAAGTGGGGGAGTCACCATCCCTGGAGGTATTTTGAAGACCTGTACATGTGGCAATGAGGAGACATTGTTTAGTGGTGGGATTGGCACTCAGGGGGAAATGGTTGGATTCAATGATCTTAGAAGTCTTTTCCAACTTAAGTGATTCTTTGATTTTGTAACTTAAAGTAAAAGCTAAAAAGAACTTGGAAAGAGTAAAAGTTAGAAGGAATTATCCTAGCTTTGGTGTAGATTGTATCATATGCCTTACCCTGGTTTTCTAACAGGATAGTACTAAGGAAATTCCACGTTCCATGTGGGAATCTGCTTGTCAACCCCATGTCTTCTCAACAGCATTGAACCCTGTCAGCTGCTGAGGACTCAAAGCCTCAGAGAGTTCTTGTTGTGAATTCACAAGTGTTAAAGGTTGGCAGAGCTTGTTCGAGTTGCCACAGAGAGAGGGATGGGCAGAATGTGCCCATCCCAGCCCTGGTGAACCACAGGCTGATCTGCACCACCTCCATGGCTCTGCTCTCCCCACGGCACATCCACTGCCCTACCAGCTGCTGCTCACAAAGTAGGTGAGGGAGGTTACACCAGCAGAAAGTACTGTGTGTATAGGGGAGAGTTTTAGGGTGGCCCTAAACTTGCCGACAGAGATATGTGAAGAAGTCCGTGGAAACTCACATGACTGGAAGGGAGAGAGTGCTGGAGAGTACAGGAAGCAACCCTGTAAGAAATTAATGTCCTTCTGCTCATGGGATTAATGCGTCCACCTGAGGTTGCTACAAGTTAACAGGCAGTCGAACATACACTGCAGCTGTTTCCCAAACGTGTTTCCTGGAACAGTGCAAGAAATAAAGATGCTAGCCAGACTGATGAGCCTTGAAAACATCAGGGACCAGAGCATAATTGGCTTTGTGGTCCAATGAAAATGTATCAGAACTGCACAGCTGTACACCCCAGTTCTGGGGCACATGGATTTTCACATTAGCGTAGGTAAAATGGTCCTGGCTCTGTGTTGTTCATGTCAAAGGTTCCCAAAGTTTTTAAGGCATGAAGGGTGAAATATGAGCTTGAAGCACAATGCAAAAGTTGTTCAGCAACTGTCACAATCCAAAATTTCTAAGCAGGGAATGTGAGAGAAGTCAAGTCTGTGCTGCCCAGACCTATATATCACAATCCCCTCCTTTACTATTCTCCCTGTGCTGGAATAAATCAGAGGAAGGTGCTAAGGCAGTGGCTGTTCTCCATCTCTCATTCCAAAGGTGAGTAAGGGAGAGATCCCAACCTTTCTAGATATCACATTGCCACATGCTGTAACTTAGTGCCTTGTAGTTAAGTAGGGGGAGGTACACAAGTGACAGGAATCATGAGGGAATGAGCCCTGTGACAGCCTTGACTTTAGGAATGGGATGTGATGGATCAGGACAAATGGAAGAATTGGGCTTAGCTGCCAAAAATGCCGGACTCCTGAAGGAAGGAATCTGCTGGTGAGCCCACTGCCCTTACTGCCTGTGCCAAAGTCTTGGTTCTTGTTGTTGAGAGTGGGGGGAAGGGGTACAGGATGGCTGCTGCCATGTGTTTTCCCTTCTTGCTCCATTCAGCCCCTCCCACTTTTTCTTCTCCCCCAATTTACCTTGATCTGTGTATGTGTTCAAGTGAAGCCTTGGTCCCAAGGCTGCACAGTTAATTTCTTAGCTGCTTCTCTTTGATAAATTGTCATGGCTTTTCTAACAAGGCGAGGACTTTGCCTTTGAAGAGACACCCAAGGATGGCCCTTTGGTGCCAGACAGCTTTGGCATCATATTCTGGTCTCTCATTCACTCACAGACAGAACCCAGGCTCAGCTAAACTGGGAGGTGTGGCGAAACCTCAGAGATGAAACGTCTGTGTTCCAGTGCAGACACGGCGTGGGACTGGGACTGTGCTGCCTACAAGGACGTGTACTTTACAGTTCATGTAAACCCTGTTCTAACTCAGTGGTTCTCCAGCAAGTCAATATTGCACAAGCTACTTCCAGAATGAATTAGACCAAATGGCTGCCCAAAGGCAAGTTTTTCTTGGAATAATGTGCGAAGGTCAGATTTGCAAGTTTCCACTGGCCATGCACTTCAGAGATTCTGGATTTTCATCTCTAAATGTGTTCTAGTTGTAGTATTATATTTACACCTTGAAACAAAAGGCAATTACTTTCAATATAAATATTGCATTTGATTGTTGCTTTGATTATTGTCTTTGGTTATCACCACCTGCTCATACCAAACCATCACACATGCTTCTAACTGAAGGGAACAGTTTCGCATCCTGATTCATCCCAAAGATCTGGGAACAGGTTCACCATTGGAAAACATAGGCCTGATTCCCTGACAACCAAATGGGGCTGTACCATCTCACAGCAGTATTTGAAACTGGCCTCAAATCTAAATCTTCATTATTCCATCTATCATATTTTACATTAAATTTTGTACATTTGTGTGTGTTATAGGTACTTTGCAGGCTCTCTTATAGCCTCTGCTTAAGACAGGAACCCTGCCTTTAAGGGTATAAAGGTTTGGAAATAACTGGTTCCACAAATGTAGTGTTAGAGCAATAATTTATATCAAACCACTCATCCTGCCTGGCACATGGTGATTTATATTCACTGCAGAGTTGACTCTCTGAGCCCTCCAAGTGTGATTGTCCTCTGAGACGAGACCCAAACACACAGACTTTACACAAGACACTCCTTGCAGACTTAACACTACTATGCATTAAATAAATGCAATTCCCTCTGTAGTAGAGGGCAGCAACCATCTCTGTCTTACCACATTACATATCAAGGGAAGGACAAATATTGTTAAGGATATAAAGCTTCCTTTTCTTCAAAAATATACCACATGGGGCTTTCAGTACATTCCATCTGAACGAAGACCACACAGGAGTCATCATGGTCTTCCTTTTAGCTAAGTCAAAAGTGAAGATCTGAAATGGACCTTCTCAGGTGGGAGTTTTTGGTTCCAGAAAAGTCTTAAATAGAAGGTGAAGACCACTATACCCTATGGCCTTTCCAGACCGTAATACGAGGGCAGGAGAGAAGCTATGAGGTACTTGTGTATCTACACAGGCCTTTGGGATCAGTCAGAGGGTTGACAGGGGAAATGCCAAAACCACTGGACAACAGCTGTGTATA
The DNA here is from genome assembly GCA_013399855.1 of Oxyruncus cristatus. Lineage (NCBI taxonomy): Eukaryota > Metazoa > Chordata > Aves > Passeriformes > Cotingidae > Oxyruncus > Oxyruncus cristatus. The sequence goes on along the minus strand of VXAY01002116.1, from coordinate 584,796 downwards.
GCACTGCAATTCATGGCTCAGTACTGCATAGTGCTAAGCACCCGCCTGAGGGCTGAGAATCCGTCACTCCCAATGTCCTTTCTTGCACTTGAAGGCCTTCAAATCTTTGTCATCTCTTCTGAGAGACTGGCAGACCCTGTAAAATTCCACCTCTCACAGCTTCCCTGCCTTACACATTAACGAGAAATGATTGTTCCAGAAGAATGCACCAAAGGCACAGTTTAGTCAAAATGAAGCAGTCCACTTCTCCATGACTCCCGGGTACTTTTTGTGTGTGTCTTGGAAAGGGCAGAGGTCCTTTCAGAGTTATGTGATTTAGCATTCGCAGTACTTCAATTAAGCAAAGAATATGCCTTGGAAGTGTTTTCAGAGGAAGAGGTGGATGGCTCTGAAGAAGATACTCTGTATTTTCCTGCAAAAGAAAGCATAGCGATAAGACATTAGGACAGATACCCTGGGACATGTTGGCAGTGTAAAGTAGGGATAGTTACCCCTGTGCTGATGATCCAGGTGGCTCTGATTTGCCCTGCAGCCCTGACACTGCCTGGATTACAGCAATACCAGCAACCACAGAACCCACTGTGTTTGGTGACACGGCCAGGATAAGTCAGCTTGGACGGTCACTCAAGTTGTAGGACAGTGATTTACTCACATAAACGGAGGGACTTAGTGGTCCTCCTTGAGCATGGGGATGCATCCAGAATACAGGCTCTTGAGATGAATCCCAGCTCACTCCTCTCGTGATCACAAAGCTACCTAAGACCCAAGTGCACGGAGCCTGAGAGCAGATTGTGGAAGAGGGATAATAATAGGGGAGTTTCAGGTGGCAGAAGCATGGAAAGCAGTTGTGGGCAAGTCTCATTCTTCTGGTGGGAGGCTCCTGTGTCTGCCTGATGTGCTCATGTCTCCTTGTTCCATTATCTGACTAATAAACAAGCTTTTAAAAAGCAGATACTTGTCTACAGTAAACTCCTTCATATCCTGCTTTGACCATATCTCACTGTCTTCTCCGGACAATGTTTGGATGCAAAGACTACCCACTTTAAAATGAAATTATATTTCCAGCAAAGCTTTTTGGAAAAATGAAGCCATAACTGAAATGGTGATGCCCATAAAATGACAGCCAGAGAGCCTTTGCAGAGATACAGCTTTAGGGTGGTGAAAAGCACATAGAAATGAATCAGGCATTGGAATGAGCTGCCCAGGGAAGTGGTGGATTCTCCGTCCCTGGAGGTTTTTAAGATGAGACTGGATGTGGCACTTAGTGCCATAGTCTGGTAACCGCGGTGGTGTTGGATCAAGGGTTGGACTTGATGATCTCAGAGGTCCTTTCCAACGCATCTGATTCTGTGATTCTGTGAACTGTGTCCTGATCTTATTAAGCTCAAAAAAAAAAGCTCAGTTAGTGGGTTTTAGAATTGATGAAACATGCCACCTGCTTGAGAGACAGACAATTATACTGCTAGCATTAAGCTACAGTTGACTTCTTACAGCTTCTTTGCATTACAAGATTAAATACCATCTATGGATGCATGGAGAGACAAACAGGCTGATAGATATCAGGACAGACAGATCCTGACAGTGAGAACACAGGCCAAGCCCCTTGTCTGTGCTTCACTAAGCAAGGTCTATTGTCACATACCTGTTTTCCCACATAAGTTGTTAAAGGTTCTTGAAAACGGGTAGCTCATAGCAAGCATCGGTGTCACCAGGATCAGGGAGGATGACTGGAAGAGAAAAAATTGTTTTTTGTCAAAAGCCCAGAACTTTTTTGCAGCCACATTTGGGGCAATAAAAAAAAAAAAAAAAAA
>VXAY01002116.1:506655-582977 GCA_013399855.1 Oxyruncus cristatus | reverse complement strand
AAAAAAAAAAAAAAAAAGGGTTCTAGTAAACTGTTGTTCAGCAGTACAAGCAAGCAATCCACAGAGGGCCAAGATAAATGTTTGTGAGGCATCGAAGTCACACATTTGTGTGTTTATGGTGGTGATGAAGGAGATCAACTTTAAAAGAAACCAGAGGACACAAACAGCCTGCCTCTAACTTTTTGCCAGGGAAGACAGCTTAGGCTTCAGGGCTACATCAGGCAGTACGGGGTTTTGGTCCCTTACCTGAGGCAGTATAGGCATTAAGGTAAACAGAAAAGCTAAGTTTCATGTCAATGGGGATTGTCCTTGACGGCCAATAGCCTGAGATAATCCGAGGCAAATTTAACTTGACACACTAGAGGGCATTAGAACACAGCTCACTGCAGTCCTGATGGGAAGGAAGGAAGGAAGGAACTTTTTGGTGCTAAAATGAAGTTTCTTTTACAGTTCTGGAGTGGTTTGAGAATTTAATTGGATTCTTCCAAGAGGTGTGTTAAAAAAAGGCATGGAAAACACATCTTTTTTTGTTCGGTCCCTCCTCACTTGTTAGTTGTACCACGGTGGGGAATTTGGGCAGTGCTGTGTATTGTCACCTACATCATAATGTGGTTAAAGTAAATGAATCACATATAAAAAGTTTGACAAAAGACTTTGTTATTGTTTTATTTGTTAATTATCAGACCTCAACGGGCTGGAGAAATGGATGACAGGAACCCTATGAAGCCCAGCAGAGGGAAATGCGAAGTCCTCCTGTCCCTGGGGAGGAACAAACCCACATACCAGGACATGCTGGGGGATCTCTGACTGGAACAGAGGGAAGACAGAGCCAGACTTTTCTCCTTGGTGCCCAGCGAAAGGACAAGAGGCATTGAAACAAACAAAAATACTGGAAATCCCACTTAAGAGGAAACTTTTTCACTGTGAGGGTACTCAAACACAGGAAAAGGCTGCAAAGAGAGATTGTGGTGTCTCCATCCTTGGAGCTGCTCAAACTCCAACTGGACAAAGCTCTGTGCTCTAGATGACCATACTCTGAGTGGGAGGGTGGTACTAGATGATCTCTGGAGGTAATTTCCCTCTTCAGACATCCTGTGATTCCTGTGGAAGCTGGGGTGATTTGATCCAATGGTGCTCTTCTGAACTGACAGTTCAACCTTAATGGACTCCTTAATTCCTTTCAGCCTATATACTCATCTTCTTAATTATCCTGGCTTTTAAGTCGGCTTCCTAGTTCTTTAGCAATACCTGTACAGGCTCTTCTGAATAAACCCTGTTCAAATACCAATATAAAATATAACTTTATTGTCATATAAGAATGATGCTAACACCACTGGGGGAGAGGGGAAGGTGGGTGTTGGAACCAGATGATCTTTAAGGTCACTTCCAACTCAAACCATTCTATGATTCCCACACATCCTGGCATCTTTGGTAAATGTAGAAGTGCAAGTGGAAACAAGCACTTCTGTGTCAGACTACACAGTTTACCCATCCTCATGCAGCAATCCCAGATAAAGGTATTTCATTCCTGTTGGCTGAAACATTTCTATAATCTGTGTCTGGGAATGTGGCTCCTCTGGTGCAGAAGTGGAGATGAACACACCTTTGGCATCAGCAGGAACAGGACAACAAACAACATGTCCTCAACCAGCAGAGCTCTTTGTGAGGTGAATATAGTCCATAGCCTCAGGTCTTGGCCCTCTCCTTGGGCTATAAGACACATCCTGGGTCACTCAGGACATGAGCTTCCTGTGTGGTTGGCCTGACATATTCTGCTTGAGAAGTTTGTCAAGCCTCATTGTAAAAGCCTTTAATTCTGTGCTTTTACTCCTTTGTTCACACTGGGAGACCATTCCCCATCCTTTCTTAATGCCATAAGCAGATTTGCCCTTGGTTGGATTCAAGGATCCTCCAGCCAAAGTTGTCCCCATGCCAGCATTTCCCTGTGGCTTAAACAGCTCAGCCTCCCTTTAGTTATTTTGGATGAAAGACCTATGGTGCTCTGAGATCTGTGGTGGTGAAGGACACATGGAGAGAGGAATGAGGAGCTGCTAAAGTTGGAACACGTGAAGGGAAATATGTGTGACTGTCACAGGACAGTCCAGCTCCCGGGCTGCTCAGTAGCCTATAGCAACTGAGCCTTAGTTTACCCTTTTCAAACATCTACAGAACATTTTTCTCAGAGTCTTGACCTCTGGAGCACAAACTGAAATGGAAGAAATTCCCCTTAATCATAAGAAAAAAATTAGTATTTTTTTATGCTGAGGGTGACAAAACACCACAGTTTTTGTGTCAAAAGAGTTAGTGTGTTCTTCAGCTTTGGAGATACTGAAAACCTGAAGGGACAACGTCCTAAGCAACCTGTTCTAATTTACCTTGCTTTGGCGAGTGGCCAGCTATTTTCCTGAGGCACTCTGTAAACTTTATTTTTCTCATAAAGGTGGTAGTGGTACTGGTTTCCCCTTTTAATGTGAATACCTATCCCAAGCAGAGGTATTTTCAGATGCCTGTTCAAGTTGTGCTTCAATGCAGGGAGGAATGCAAGAACCACTGGGCCAGAGAAACACTGTGGATGGAAGAGAAGCCTTCCAAGATCTTCTTTAAGAATCCAGTCCTCATCTGCAAAATTGTTTTATTATTTTTTTTTTTAGGCACTGAATACTTTGTGTTAAACTCGGGAATTTGCAGGGTGTGGGACCAAAGTCTCTCCTCTTCCAAAAGCACATGCATTTACATTCTATCATTAAAATATGAGTCTTTGCAACACATAGACGTGATTTGACGTCTAAGATTCATACTTCCTCCTGTTTTCTGTTCCCAGAAAAAAGGGGAGGCTAACCTGTCTCCTTGTCCCACCAGTTTATGTTGCAGTAACTCCATCCTCTCCTGCTCATAGGTGAAGGGGATCTTACCCAAGAAGCCCCCTTTGTGTTTCTCTCAGGTTGTGAATAAGTAGTAGAGGCACAGAAATTTTCTGTTTTCTAACTGAAATTTCAGTTACATTTTACATTTTTTGTTGTCAAATTTAGAGCAAATGTCCACCAACCTCTTTCTTATTTTTTACCAATTTTAGATAAAATAATGAACTTTGAAAAATGAAGGTATGTCCATGTTTATATTGTTAGTGTCTTCTCTGACTAGTTCTAATAAATAATCCAAAATAAAGTGCATTGACTTAAAAGACACTTGGAGAATGTTAGAATTCAGCAGTAACTGAAATACATTCTTAGGTCTGGGTTCTAACCTTTGATTGCTGTGAACTCCATTTGGATGTTGAATTCCTCTTCAACAGGGCTTCTTGTATCTATTTATTAAAAAATTAATCAGTAAATACAGAAAATCTGTTCAAATTCCAACAGTATTTTGACACAATTTAGGAAATAGTTTGAATCCTTACCTTCTTGTCCCAGAGAGTCCCAAACACCAAAATGAATAATCCCTAGGAGACAGATAATTACATGCAGTTTGATGACACCATCCTTTAATTGCAGAACCTCGTAACTATCTCAAACATTGTTCATGGTGACTATTCAAACTCTGAACTCTTTGACAGAGGGCATTTTTCTAAGTTCATGTCACATAGTGGACTGCTGATGTGGTAGGAGTTCACCAGGCCTGGCCTATTTAAATTCTGTGTAGATCTGGTCTATGAAGTAACACAGATAATTTGTTTGCACTCTAAATATATTTGGAAGAAGAAACCTTTGTGTATGGAAGGCATGTTCTGCCTATTCTCCCCAGATGAACCAGCAGGTTCACAACGTAAAAAAAGCAGGTTCACAATGTAAAAGGTGAGTGAGTCTGGTTTGAAACACACAGTTTTGATGCCACTCTTAAAGAGAGAGAACAGACATAATTGTTTTGTCCTCAAGAAATCTTGCTGTATTGGGATCCTACTGGCCACCTAAATCATACTGACCTAAAACTCTCAATCGTGTGTGTTTTGGTTAGTTCCTCTCTTTATTATTAGTACTGCTCAACTGGTCTTGGTGACTTTTATGTTGTTTATACTTGAGCCCCCGAGAGCATAACATGATGCCTCCAGGTGCACCGTAAAGGAGACCAGAGGTGCTCCAGCTTGCCCACCTGAACATAATAGGGATATTTTTCTGATCTTCATAAATTAAGATCTTCCCAAAGCTACTGGCAAAGTTGAAAGTTATCCTTAGATCAGCTTTATCTATAATGCACATCTGATAAGGCAGATGAGAATATGAAATACTGCTGAACTCCTGGAATGGGTTTCCCAAAGAGCCCTTATGGAATAAGAATGTGTAAAGCAAATCTGAGCACTTCCCAGCTGGTTTTATGCCCTGCCAAGCACAGCACTGCAATAATGTCACTATATTAAAAGATCACAGAGGAAAGAACAATATGTGTAACTCACCTGCAAAGCGTTGAGCAGAGCAAAGAGGATGTGGAAAGCTCGATGACTGTTTCTGATGATGGTAGCAAGGCCAAACCCCCAGGTGAGGCCTAACAGTGGTGTCAAGATGGCCACACTTTTGCCAATTTGAAACAAAGAGTTCCTCTCCTGCCTGTTTGACCTATCCCCAATAGTTGGCCTCAGTATTTTTATTATAACAACTGCGGTGATGGACAAATTCATGGCCACAATGATCAAGGCAGGTATGACGAAGGCCAAGAGAGCTTTGCTGTCCATCCAGTTGAGCCAGCAGACATCCTTCCTGGTGTAATTGTTCCTTGGCAGTGTGACAGCGATGGTGATGACTGCAATGACAAAGGGGCACACATATCCCAGGCAGAATGCCACCGCTTTCTGAGCAGTCTTACTCGTGTTGTGCAAGATGAACACCAGTCTGTAGAAAAGAATGAGGCCCAAGCTCAACATCCAGAAAAAGACACACAGGTAGAATAAATGGATGAAGAACGTGGCCATGATGCAGATATCTCTGCTCAGCTGTTGGTTTTGGTCATTGAGGGAGGCAGTGACAATGAACCACACGTCAGCTATCAGGAGGGATGTAGCTATGTTGACTATACAGACGTGGCGCATGTAGGAGGTTGTGTTGTTTGTCACGTATTTCCAGACCAAGGATTCAATTATAATGCAGATCACCAAGCTCAAGATCGAAATAGCCAGGCCAATGTAGGAAATATAATCTTCAAAGATTAGCTGGGAAGATTTGTCAGGTGACATCAGAATGGAGAATGATGTCAAGTGACTGCAGGAGCAAATGACATAATCTTCTAACTCTGTGGGTGTGCAACCACGAGTATCCCAGCCCCCGCCGTGTTTGTTGAGTGTGAAGTTCCAAAAGACACATTTGGGCATCTTTAGAGAAAAGTTTTTCTTTGCAAATGTCATATTAACCTCGAACTTCTGGCTTCTGTTGCTGCTCACAGTTGTTGTTATCAGTAAGCCGTTCACATATTCAGACTCGTTCCGGGGCAAAATATGTCCAAGTTTCGAGTACATCACACTGACAATGGTTGAATTTTGGGTCAGAGTTTGAATTTCAGTTTCACCAATGAGCACATTAACTGTGAGGTTTTCTGTACTGCGGAAGCCCTTACTGTAATCTGTGTTGCTGTTTTCTTGGATAACTACACCTTGTAGCTGCACCGTGTTTGCAGAGACAGAAGGGATGGTGTTATTAACTGGTCGGAGGTGCAGGGAAAAGTTTTCTACTGACTGAAGTAACAAAGAACTTTTTAGTGTCTTCTCTTTATTCAGGTCTTCCCAAGCTTCAATTGTGGAATCACCAACAATTAAGTCCACTGTGGAGAGGAAATTCTGCAACAACAACAGAATAATGTAGTTACTGAAATGCTACACAAATCATTGCTGTTTCTGATGGTAATTTATGCATGGTTCTAGAATTGCCTTTTGAAAAAGGCCAGCATTTTCTTATTTTGCTCAATCCATGTGAAACCTTCATTTGTTAACCCTCTGTATGCTCTGTTTTCAAGTTAAGGTTTCCAAAAGCAGACCTGTGTGACTATTTCTTTTCACATATTACTTGGTATTTTTTCTTCTCCAACCTTCTTTCCCTTCTTTCTCAGCCTTTGTGCTATCTTTGATTTCTTGGTCTCTCTCATGTAGGGTCCTCCATCTACAAACCATCAAGTCTCTTTGCACTTTTCTGTTCAGAAGAACAGTGATTTTCCTCTATACCTCACAATCAAGGTTCCCAACTATTTCTAAGATTTCTTTTGTTACTCATTTGTTGTAACATCTGATTTCTTTTCCTCGCTTGATCATGGTTCCTGGAATTTAATATATAATCTAAACCTACCCTCTGTCTTATAATGCTGGAGGCTTTTGTGGGTCCCTAGAACATTTCTAGTTGCTAAGCACACAGCAGCCTCTCTTTCATGCATAGGGTGCTTGTCCTCATAATTTTGACTTTCTATAAACTCCTCTGTATCTTTGCTGTCATTTCACCTCATTCCCTTCCTTTCCTGCTCCTGATCCTAACTAATTGTGAAACTTCTTCAGGAAGAATGTCATCCTCTGTGACAAAAGGGGCCAAATGGCTCGATAGGTGTAGGTAAGACTTAAAATAAAACCTTACCTGAATAGTGAGCTCGTCTGCATCTGCCGGGATAGAGGAGACCATATCCAGGATGGAAACGATTGCACCTAAGTTTGCAGGGGAACTGTTTATTGTGTTTAGCTCCTTTCCAATCTGTTCCTTAAGCTCTGCAAGGTAGTTAGGTAGTTTTGCTTTTGACTCAGGGCTGTTCATCAAGGACTGGAACAGAAGATAACGGTACATCACACATGTGAAATTTGCCTCTCTAGCCCCACTGAGAGAAAGGCAACTCCGGAGGAAATAAAGAGCACTACGGTAGGACACCAAGGCTGAAAACAGAAGCCTGGCACCTGTCCATAAAGTGAAGTGACCAGGGGAGTGGGCATTGTAAACAGGGCCTGGGGATGAGGTTGGGCCTGGAGTTGTTGGTGTGCTCTGCAGCTTGCTCTGGGCTTGTGCCAACCAGTGTTGATCGAGGCAGTCCCTGAGCATGGCTCAGGGAACACTCCAGGCCAGCAACTGCTCCTTAGGGATGCTATGAACAAGGTCACCTTGCCTGGGAGACAGCGCATTCATGTGTGTGGATATCAACCACGCAGTGCCACGTGGCCTCTGGGCCAGAGGAGGGGCCCTCACCTCTTCCACTGACTTGTGTAGATATAGCCAAACATTCTCTAGCTTTTAAAATAAAGTTTTAGTGCTTCATACATTTTAGATTATGATAAGCAAAAACCAGGCAACAAAAATTTTTGCTCTTTCTTCTCCCCCCACCTCTCCACCCCAAACTCTAGAAAACCCATAAATGTTACCTCAGCTCTACTCAGCAGGTTGTTTATTGATACAGACAGGCAATCATTCCTCGCGACCTTCCATGAGTTGTTGATGCACTTGTAAGTTGTACTGCCTCGGGTAAAACCATCTGGATTGTCTAACTCACGGCATGGCTTTATCAATGTTCCCCTGTCTATTCCAGTGCCTAATCTGTCTGAGCAGGAAACTTGCTTATCTGTATGGAGAAAAGTCATGGAGATAGAAAACAAGAAGAGAGATTAATAAACTACCCCCATCAAACCTGTGACTTCCTGAAGTTCAGAGGTCTTTAAATCAGGATTTCAGCTACCTCTTTTCATTAATTACAACCTTTCAGGATGTATATGTCTTGCATTCCCAATTTTTTATGAATAATGAAATTAAAAAGGAAATCTAATAAAGCTCCAGTTCTTGAGTGCTGAATCAAATCAACAAACCAATACCCAAAGTTTTAGGGTTTATCTGTTAGATCACAGGGTTGGACAGAGGTGGAGTGAGATTATATTGACCACTAAGCGAACAATAATTCATACAAAGTTTGTTCTGCTAAGGGACTCAATGCTGCTGTAGCACTAATAGAAAATTCATTAAGACCTTCACAGTGAGGCCTCAACACCTTTTTGATGAACAGTGAGTCTTGCTAATTGGCTTTGATTGGGTTAGTCATATCAGTATATGCTGATTAAAGTAATTAAGGTGTCTGCATATTTATTGCTCAAGGGAGTGAAATCTGGCTGATTTCACTGATTCAACTGTAGGCACCACTACCATGGAAAAACCAAAATTTCTGCCTTACAGGAATGGCCAGCATTACTTTCTTTCCAATTTAGAATAAAAAGCTGAAATATCCAAACTCTTGTCCGAACTAAACATCAAAGATGGATTTAGTGATGCTGAATTCTAACTACTGAACACTCCCTGCCGAGCTGACTGGAAGCTGGGTCTGCCCTGGTCGCTGCAGCACGTCATGGAGGTTGCCCTTCTTGTGTTCCAAGTGGATATGCTCTCCCACAGGCTGACCTCCTGAGCCAGATGGCTTCTCCCTGAGACACCAAAACCTTTCATCTTTGATAAATTGTTGGTGCAAGCTGGGAGATGCATGACCACATTCCAACACAGGGGATGATGCTGGGTGGTGCAGCCCGCACCAGAAGGAAGTAGGGACAGAAGATGACTAAACCATCGCTGCTTTGAACATACTGGGATCACTGTCAAATACAGCAAAGACAAAACACCTTGTCTATTTATTTTTTGAAATGACATCAAAACTGGTATTTTCCTCTGTATGTAAAAATTTCCCAAAGAAAAAAAAAAAGAGACAAAAATTCTTAGCTAACAAAACCTGTTCCTGTTAGATGTCACTGCTGATGATTTTGTGGCATCTGATTTAACAAAGACAATGGGATCTCCAATTTAACAGCTATAAATAGTAACTTTTTGCCTTACCAGGTACCAGGTGCAGTCTTATATGTTCACTGTCAACTCCTTGCAGATTTTCAAACCTGCGATTTTTAAACTTGCAATATGCCGTGAGCTCTTTCTCTTTGCTACAGTCACTTCCAGTGTAATTGTACGTGTAGCAAAACAAATTTCCTTTTTTCTCTTTCCCTGCATGGATGGATGAAGACAGGTTAACACAGGTTTGGGGTCAGTCAGCTGAAAACAGCAGAAAGCTTCAGCAAAACTTTCTCTTCTGTGAGTCCTACAAAAAAAAACTCCTTTGTGAAAAGGCTCCCTCTCTGTACGCTGATCTCTGCCTCTTACTCCCCACTTAATAAATCTAGAAGCTACTGCATGATCAATATGTTTTCTCTTACTGGTGCATGAGCAAATCCTGTCCAAACCCTTTTAACTGTTCAGGAACCAAAATATGCTTTGGAAATCATTTTGGAGAATACTCTTCCTGCCTCTACCACAGGTGTTTCATTTAGGCTAGGATACTTTTTTACTGTTCTTATGGTTCCCATTGCTTTTCAGTATGCCTGCGCCTGAGGGTCCCTGGCTGCAGCGTCTTCCCATAAGGTCTTGAGATTTTTCTTAGCTACCAAAGGACTCCTCAGTTTCTACCTGCTTTACTCTTCAGCCTGTTGTTTTTGCACTCCTGCATGTTGTTTTCTGCTTTTTTAAAATTAACAGTTTTGTAACTCACTTGAAAACTTCTACTATATAAAAAACAACTCACTCGAAAACTTATAGCAAATAAAAATATGTCAGCGAAGCTGCAGAATGTCCCTAAATTTTGAGATGTAGAAACCTGGGCTTTTGTGCTGGTAAAGACGTTACCTGTATCCTTGAAGAAAACAGAACGTTTTTTGAATTGCATTCTTAATGGATTAGTCTACATTTTTTGTGAATTGGTCGATTTTCTAAAGTAACATGTTCTCAATACTCCGTTCAAAAAAAGTGGCAGAGTGAAAGATAAAAGCAAATAAATGGAATTCAGCAATTTCTAATCTGAACAAGGGTAAGAATGCCCACTTCTCCCTGCCTGGCAAGTCAAACCAAACCTTAAGGTTACCCGTTATATCTTTATCACTACAGCAGTGACTTCAGTTGCTCTTCTATTAATCCCACCCACGTTCCTCAGGCATGCTAACTATCCCCAAAAAAAAGGCCATTTCCCTTTTTTTGTACACCCTCAGGAGCAATTGTGGCTTGCCACAAAAGCAGTAAGTATGAATTGTTTGCACAGACCTAACTGAAAACAAAAAACCCAGAGACTGGGTTATGACATATAGTGAAACTAATGATTCTGTAAGTTTATTGTATCTTACCAACTGCAAATCCATTTTGTCCAATCACAAATGTGACAGAGAAGTCTTCCGTGGTGTTCGCACTTATGCAGCACTCGAGGGCTTGTGGCTTTCCGCAAGGTATCGATGCTGCAATGGGGTCTATCAGGATGTTCTGCTTCAGGGGCAAGGAAATAACCTCGACTGTCACATTGGCAGAGCTCTCCAAGTTTTGCTGGGAGATTGTGCAGATGTGGGTGCCTAAAAGAAGTGATAAAAAAACACCCCCACGTCTCAGTTGACAGAAGCGCTCCTCAGGTTTTGCACGGTGATGAGCACTAATGCTGAACAAGTACGGTGCTGTTGGCAGCATCATGCCTTGCTGTCCTCCAACACTTATAATTTTAACTGTGGGGTTCTTATTTACTGTGGCCTTCACACTGATTTGCAGGGCTAGGGATGCTGCAAACGATCTGGCACAAAGATTTCATTGCCTTTGTAGCCAATAAGACCACATTCACTCACCGCTCCAGTCCGGTGTGGCAGACTTCACTGTGAGCACAGATGTGGCTGGGAATTTGCTATTTTTGATGCACATATCACAGTCTACTGTTTTTGTGTCACTTCCAGACTGGATTTCCCAACTGATACTGTCATAACTGCTCGCATCACTTTCGCACATTAGATTGAATGGATATCCCTCGGGAACTGGTGAGCTTGTACTTGAAGATATTGTTACGTGGGCTGAGACAACACAAGACAAAAGTCACATTACTGAGAGTCACTTTTAACCATTTTCTTGCAAATGCCCATGTGCCACAGAGGCCACCTCCATGTTAAAGAGCTGCTGGTCTGTCACAGCCCCCTGACTCTCACCTTTCCAGAGGTATGTCACTCTGATGGTTTGACTGGCCCTGGCTCCATGTTTAGTCTGCAGCTCACACGTATATGTTGTCACTGTACCTGACTTCTCAGGTGGGCATAGTGACTCCTCGATTTTGAGCTTGTAGGCAGTGCAGTTTCCATCCAAACTGGAGACTCCTAGAGAGAAAGAAACATCCCTTGAAGGGTTACAGATGTCCAAAACCATCTCTGGATATTACAAGCAATCACTCTAGGTAAAGAAACCCTTATGGGCTTGTATGTAATTGACAGCGTGGCACTTTTAAATCCTCATTGCTGAAGTTCATTCACATCTTTTACTTTGGCAACACTCAGTGGTTTTCCAAGTGCCTGAAGACAAATCTCAGCACAATGCTGGGCACCTACTGCCAAAACCAGTCAGAGAGCAACAACATTGCTTGGAAAACACAGGGTTAAGACAAAACAAAGAGCATTCTGGTTTAGCCTAACCTATCTGTGATACTTAGGATGAGTAAAGGCAAGTAAACCAGGAGTAAACACTGCAGATGTTAATGTCATCTAATTTTGAAATAAAAATTTGTAGGTACTTGACAGTCATTTGACTTTAAATCTGAAGAGTGATGGTTTAGCTGGAAGCACTAAAGCTGTCCTATGCTGCAGCTGACAGTGTATCTGGCATGGAAGCACAGCAGAGTTCCTGAGGGAAAGCCTGGACCACGGAATTAAGGGCAAAACAGCTCATTGCAGAAGGCCAGGATCCCCCCCTCTCTGCGAGCACTGCTGTACAACAGTACCTGTTCTCTGTGGAAATGACTGTGTGCATAAGCTTTGAAGGTTTTCTCTCGTTTTGCTGTCCTGCTTTCTGCTAAATTTCCTTTATAGCAAAAAGTTAACAATAAACATTTATACACATAAAATATTAAGAGGGCAATGGACCATCTAGGATGATGGTTCAACAGACGTTTATGAACATTTCCGTTTATGTCATTTTGTAACTCTTTGTAGCACATTTACCTGGTCCTTTATTAACTCTTTATATTAGAAGCTTTATGCAATGCCACTGACACAACTGGTATGTGCTGAATCACAGCTACAGGTGGAGAGGGAAACTGTGCTCTCAGTATTTAGCTGTGCTGCAGCTGTTTCAAAGAACCTGCCTCTCTTGGTTGCCAAATTGTGGTACGTGGTACATGGAAGCTCTTTGTACCCCACCAGTGATTCTGGAGGTAGTAGTAGAGACTGATGCACCCATCCTTGCTCCCAAAATTAGACAATGCAGAAACAAGCTTTTTAGAAGAAGTTGGTGTGATGTTGGTCCAGGCAGCTGTTTCCATCCAGGATGTCACAAGCTAAGGCATCAATGTCTGCACAGTGCATGGAGATGTCCAGAGCCCCACTGGCAGCTGCACAGCACACATGGAGTCTGTACTTCCCCCTGCCAGATCTTTGGAGCATACCCCATATTTATCCTAGGACTTTGTGGTAGCCAGTTAGGAGGAGATCTTTAAAGCATGAACAAACCTAGCAGATGAAAGACAGCCTTTTCTTAATCTTACCTGTAATATTGATTGTTCCATTTACTTTCCAGGAAGCAATAAATGATGGTAAGCGTCTGTCAGTGCAACAGGACAGCTGAGGGTTGTTCTTTTGCGTTTCAGGACTGTTACATATAACTTCCATGTCCTTTATGTTTGGCGTGATGTGTAGTGGAGAGACAGATATTGTTTCTGTGGCCTTCAATTTGTAAGACTGACTGCCATTTGTGAAAGTGCATTTATAGTAACCTGTAAAGCATAGACAGTACCTTAGCATTGAGAACAGGTTTTTTGGTTTTGCCTCTATATTTGGAATTCGGATCTACTTCCATATCTGAGTTCTCACATCTCCCTGCTCTGCAGTGGCTTTGCTACTTGCTGATCAACATGTACCACCCTCAGGTCACCTGCAGGATGTGTTCTGCAGACTTCTGGTGCCAAACACATCCAGATTAGGAGGGGTAATATTGAGGGGTACTTGCAAAGAGACCAGTGTTCTGGGACTGAAAGACTTAAAATCTCGTGGACTTGGTGCTTTTGGGACCTGTATATTGCCCATGGTCCTTCTGGCATCAACGTGTCATGGTAAGAATGTAGACTGTGCAAAAGTTTCCTACACAGAATGAGCAAGAGATTAAGTGCCCAGGGTGGACTCCACTAGAAGTGGCCTTGGAACGTAGGCTCCTGGGCTGCTCAGAAGGTACTGCCAAAGAGAGCAAAGTATTTATCATAGAATGCCCTGAGCAGAAGAGACCCATCAGGATCACTGAGTCCAGCTCCTGGCCCTGAGCAGGACCATCCCCAGGAATCACACCATGTGCCTGAGAGCGTTGTCCAAACACTTCTTGAACTCTGTCAAGTTGGGTGCTATGAGCACTTCCCTGGGGAGCCTGTTCCAGTGCTCAACCACCCTCTGGGGGAAGAACCTTTTCCTGATATCCAGCCTAAACCTCCCCTGATTCAGCTTCATGACTTTTCCTCCAGCCCTGCCACTGGTCATGAGAGTGAGGAGATTGGTACCTGTCCCTCTGCTTCCCCTCACCAGGAAGTTGTAACTCCAATGAGGTCTCCCCTCAGCCTCCTCTTCTCCAACTGAACAGACCAAGTGCCCTCAGCTGCTCCTCACACGGCTTCCCCTCAAGGCCCTTCACCATCTTTGTTGCCCTCCTTTGGACACTCCCTAATGGCTTAATATCTTCTTTACATGGTGGTGCCCAAAACTGCCACAATATTCCAGATGAAGCCACCCGAGTGCAGAGCAGAGCGAGACAATCCCCTCCCTCACCCAGCTGGTGCCCCCCAGGACACGGCTGGCCCTTGTGGCTGCCAGGGCACTGCTGACTCATGTCCAACTTGCCATCGACCAGGAGCCCCAGGTCCCTTTCCCTTTATCAGTCACTCTCTCAGGCACAAGTCTGCTGAATGCAGCCTGCCTTGTTTTTGAAACTGGCAATCAGGGCTCCAACCTTCCTTCATACTTTGGGTATGTGGGTTCCCTGTCCCCATGGGGGTAGACAAGTGAATAGGCCACTTACATAGGAATAGAGACACCAAGGTTCAGGGCACCCTCACTCTAAAGACTTTTGGACCCATGATTTCTACCTCACATGTGTGTGCCCAAATACCTGGTCACAGGCTACCCTTTTTGAAGTTGAGTGTATAATTCATGAACCAAAGAGAACTCCACTCCGAAGTGGGAGCTTGAGTCCAAACTCTGATAATACATAATTCCTCTAATAAGTCCTCCCAGCAAAATGCCGCCAGTTTACATGTTTCTGATTTTTGAAAAGCCCTAAACGTGAACACATGTAAAACTATAACTCTGAACTAGCCCCACTAGAGGTTACATCTGCTGTTTTAATGATATAAAATCATACCAGAATCCTCCTTCGTAACATTGGTGATTTCAAGAATCGACCTTCTGTCTCCTACAACTGTCTCCACTGAATGCCGGAAGCTGGTTGAGATGATCTGATCAAAGTGATACCAGGTCGCACTGTGAAATGCTGACTTTATCTCACAAGTCAGTGTTACTGTATCCCCTTCAAAAATGTTCAAGGGTTCCACTTTGAAGTTTACCTGATCTGGGAAAACAGAGAGAAACATTCTGCATTACTGTAACATCATACCACGACTATGTGGTGTCTTTCATCTTATGGGCTTCCCAGGTGCTTCACAACTAATGTGCACCCGTAGCAACAGTTGCAGGGCACTACCTCTGATACAAGGCATGACGTTTTCCCTCTACAGATTCTTTTATTATCTTTTTCAGCCAAAGATCCCAGCGGTTTTATGCAGAGAGCTAGAAATATCACCACCACTGCTTTCTAAGTAGATAAACTGGGAGGAGAAGCAACCAGGTTGAAGTAATCCTTTGAGACAGACGTTCCAGCACTCTGAGATTACAGCACCTCTGGAGCACTTGACAAGGCAACTGAATTGAAACACGCTGTCCAGCAGCAGCATGGAAAATGTGCCAAGGAAGCCAAGGGGAATGTGTTCTCATGCAGACTGCAAGAGGTTTTCATTTTGCTCTAAGGAGTAGGAAGTGCTGGCAGCCTGACATGCTAAGAGCTGTCTCAGTTCTGGAGGTGAACTTAAGGGTATTCACTCTCTCTCCCTTTCAGAAAGAATGCATCGGGGATCATCGAATAGTTTAGGCTGGAAAAGACCTCCAAGATCATCAAGTCCAGTGGCACAGCTGTAAGGGTTTGGTTTTTCATGCAAGGTACTGCATGCACGGTCCTCTCATGAAAATCCTAAGTTTTGATGACAAAGGATAAATAGAAACAGCCAGAGAAATAAATGGTTTTGAAGGCCATGTACCAAATAATCAACAGTATAAGGAAACTACATGATTTAGGCTAAAAATACTAAAGTAGAAGTTGAAGGAAAGTACTGAGAGAGCTTTAAACTTACAAGGCACTTCTGTTGTGAAGGTAGATTGTTTTGGCTGGTAGAATGGTTCTAGAACTTGTAGTACAGCTCTGTTGGAATTATCAATCTGATTGGCACTTGCTGGTCCTGCTTTTACTTCGTATTTCACAAAAACACTTCCAGGACTAAACAGATACAAGAACGAGAAAAGCATCAGAATTAAATATCCTTGTCTATTAGTGGTTTTCTATTTGTGGTGACCCATCTTGTAAGGCTGGGAAGGCTTCACTGGGCTCACCTGTGAAGGCTCCTGTTGGGACTCAAGACTTGCTCTAAGAAGGTTGTTCTACAGTTTTTCCTAAGAACAAACACCTTTATGTGACATCTTCCTCATACAGTGTTTATTTCTAGTAAACTTCCCTTAGAAAACCTAAAATACAGCTGCACTTAAAGATCTGTGGACACAAGTAATATCTCTTTTATCCAGTGTTGCATCCAGAGTCAATGTACTAAATCATCTTCCTCATGACCTAGGAAATGATGTGAGGATTACTTGCATCCTTTTCCCCCTTTGGGTGAAACGCAGTCTTTCCCATAAAAGGCTTTGAACTAGATGGAGAATGATTGTGTTTCTTGGACTTTTGCAGAGTGACAATTTTTGCCCTATTTCAATGCTCATAGCTGGGCTTTCCTTTGCAGCATTTACACTGTTATTCAGTCTGTGTATACTGGCAGTGGGTTCTAGCCAGAGTGAATGCAGCCTTTGCTAACTTGTGTCTCCTTGACACTGGACAGAAAGATTGATGTCTTCAGGAAAAAAATGAAACTATTGACTTACCTGAAACCAGTTACTGTTGCCGATACAAAGCCTGGTAAACACCTGTAGCTCGCATTAAACTGTAAACAAAGACATATGACATGAGGTAAGTGCTCTGTGTGTTACTCCATTGTGCTTAAAATAGGAAACCCTCCATTCAGGACTGATGTGAGTATGGGCATGTAGCATATTTGATAGAACAGGCCTGGTGCTCTCACCACTGTCACGGGGTAAATGTCTGTTGATGGATTCATTCCATGTGTGTTCCCATGGACTTAAGCTCCGACAAATATTGTGATTTCTGCCCCCGCCATGCTTTAGACAGAAAAGATCCCTGAATATTTCCTGGTTGGCCAGCATATTAAAAACAATGGGAATACTGTTACTCCTTTCAATGGAGTCAGCTTTGGCCCACCTTGTATCTCCCACTGCTGCATACTTCCCAGTTCCCCACACAGACAGTGACAGGCCACCCTATATCCCAGACACTTAGGGTAAACACCATATTTCTTAGAGGGCTCTCTACCTTCAGAGATGAAAAACTAAAGTCATTACCGCTTTTTCAAGGTCAGCTTTGTATTTTTGGTATAATACAGAGGAAGAATCCCTGAGATCATCCAGAAAGTCAATGTCGAGTCTGACTGACATATACATTACAATGGGCTCTCCCATACCACAAGAGTCTGTAAGGAAAGACATAAAAACAAAGGTAAAATAAGCAAAAGCAATGCTTACAAAGTGATTTCTTAGCTTTTCCTTCTAACAATAATCTTAGAATCATATAATGATTTTAGTTGGAAGGGACCTTTCAAGATTATCGAGTCCAACTCCCCAACCTGGCCTTGAGCACCTCCAGGGATGGGGCATCCACAACTTTGCTGGGCAACATGCTCCAGTGTCTCATCACTCTGATCTTAAAAATGTTCTTCCTAAATTTAATCTAAATCTACCCTCTTTCAGTTTAAAATAATTACAACTTGCCAAGATTCATCTGTAAAATAAGAAAGTTGTGATTCTTCTAATTTTCTGTATCTAATTTAGATGTCTGCCATCTGCTAGATACCTAGACTCCCTTTCCAGTTGATGCAAAGCTGTAGACATCTTTAGAAGATGAAACATTCAGTAGAGGATAGCTTTCCTGCAGTGGTTGAATTCCTACTTTGCTCTAGATACGAGGATTTTATATGGATGAATAACTTTGACCAGAGACTTGATTTTTACACAATGAAAGGTACACAGGATGAATCTCCACCTACGTTTCCCTGCGATGGAAGGAAGAATCCCCAGTGCTTTGGGAGGATAATATTCTGGGTGGAGACTCATCAGCGAGCACAAAATTATATAAAATGGTTAGGGAGATACTGGAATTTTCTATGCTGGGTTCATTTAAGGACACGTCCATACCACGTGTGAAAGAGCTCTGGATCCAGGGGCCTGGACTTCTAAGGGATGTACAATCTCCACATGAAACAGGTATTAGCTCTAGTCCTGGAAATAGCGTGGCAATATGGATACGGGACTGCCCAGTGATGAAAGCATTGCCTCTAAGCAGACCTGATTGGAATGGGCTTGCTGACAACACTGGACTGCTTCCAGATCTAGTGCTGCCTCTGGGTATCTTTGTATGCTGCTCCATCACAAATAAGAAGCAGAGCCTCATGGGTGTTTGCCTTGGATTGCAGAGACAACAGGTAGTGCTCCACCCCACAGTGCTGTCAGGTCTAAGTGTCCATCCTTTTGTCACCAGTCGTCAGTCAGGCTCCTAAAAACTCCCGGGCACCTTGTCACGGGAGTCATGAAATAAAACCAAAGACATGTGCTGTGCTTTTTAGTTCCTTCTCTTATCCTGAGCACTATGGCACACTTTGGTCACATTTGTGAAAATCTGATGAGATGAAACTTCCTTTGCTTAGCAAAAGCTGAAAGTCACAGAGGCAGGTGAGTGACCCCAGGATCTGGGGCTCCAAATGGCACTAAATATCTGCAAGTAACTTGGGTCAAGGTGGGCCCCTATCACAAGGAGAAGAGCTCTAGACCATCTCTACAGAATTTCCACATTCACAGGCAATGTGGTAGCCAGCTCAGTCCTGACATGCTGCTTTATCCCACCTTTTAGCACTAGTCTTACTTCTAACTGTATGTGAGTTGTACAGTGATGGAGTTCAGCACTGTGTCCCCTTACCTTCAGTCTGGGGCTCACAGTAAGGTCCGTAGAAAGGCATTTTCTGCATGTAGCCACAGGGCAGGGCAGGTTCCAGGCTGAGAGAAGGGCAGGGTATCATGTCTCTGCACACCCTGCTCGGCCAGGCATATCCCTTTTCACAGGAACAACAGCTGCCCTTCTCACCACTGGGCAGACAGACTGTCAGACAGACAGACAGAGAAATATTGTGAGAATGGTGGTAAGTATTTACTTTTCTGTATCTTCATGATAGTGGTCCCAACTAAATGTTGCCCTTCTTGTGAGTTCACTTGAATGATGCAAGCAGGATGATCAGAAGACTTGCGAATCTTACTCTCCTAGCTGCAAACCAGTAAAGAGAAATGGGAACCAGACTGGTACAGTGATAAGCCTGATCCATTATTTTTAAGTAACTGAATGGAAATGTGAAGCCTGATCCTAAAAATTTACTTGGTATACTGGCCAGGGTCCTACGATATTTTTCAGATTGGATATTTGTATGTTACTTGGGCTGAAAGCAAATATATCAGCTTTTAAAGATTGTAAGAGCAAGGTCATTTAGAGTCCAGGTGGATGCTGGGCTGTTGTGTTGTTCTGAGTATGTCCTGACAGATGCTGTGTAACAGAAGATAACATTATCACAAAGTGCTTTAAAGCACTGAAAAAAAGAAACCAACCAACAAAAAAACTCCAACAAAAAACTTTACTGTAACTTTTTCTGCTCCTAATGTGTCATTTGCAAAGTAGGATATTAACAAAATTATCTTACAGATTGCATGTGACCCAGGAGGCCTTTAAGAGATCCATTTGCATGCTGTTTTGGGAACTGCTAAACACTTCCTTTCACTGCTTTATGGGCCAGCGATAAGGGGGTACCAAATCTCCTCAACTGTTGTAAATGCTTGATGTGTTTGTACTAGTTACTCAGATATGATGTTGCACAACCCCAACTTATGTAATAAAACCTGCCTGATACCATGCCCTGTAAGAATAAGTTAAGTGAGTTACACAGGAAAAGACTGTCTCTCATGCAGCCTGTCTCTGCCAGGGTCAGAGTACAGCCTCTTACAGCGATTTACGTCCCAAATACAGGAGGAGGGAAGTAAACAGTCTGATAACCGCTGTCCCAGCTTCCTGAAACTTGAAAGTAACTCAGACTGCTTGTTAGCCAAACTGGAGCAGGATCCTTTGGCTCAGGCTTCCTCCGGCTTTGTCCCTTCCTTAGGAAAAGAAAAGCATTCAGAGCTATTCCTAATGCCAACATTATATAAAGAGTAGTGGTAAGACACAGATAACAAAACATTCTGTTGTGTGCTAGAGCTTCAGTCTTGCTGGGTCTTTCAGTAGGCAGCAGAGATGGTTCAGTTTTGCTGATTTCTAAGGAATGTGCTTGGGTGGTAGAAGTGGGAGGCATCAACTCCTGACAAAGTAACACATCATCCAGAATATTAAAATCGGTAACCAACCCACCTGTTGTAATGTGGATGTCTGAGAGTGTCATTTGTATATTTGAAATGTTTGTTGGAACTGTACGATTTTTGAAATACTCTTTGATTGGCTGCAGGTAAGATGAATCTGTAAGGCTTACTTCAATGTCAACCGTGTACTCTGGAAGGGGAACGTCAAAAATATACCCTGAAAGAGAAACAGAATGGCACTGCAAAGCTGTGTTTAAAGGTAAATCACAAACTGATTTGGCATTTGGGCTCTTTCTTGCTAATTAATGGTAACTTTGGTGGCATTCTGCTTAGGGAATCTTCTTGTTTCCCCCTCAGCAGACATTCTGCCTCTGTTTTATCTGCTGCTTGTCTGAGAAAAGCCAGATTTCTTTGGTCTCAGAGCAATAGGAAAAGAATATAGGTGGCATAATATATACAGAGAAAAACTGTCTCATCCCTTCTCTCCTTTAAGTCAATGAGTGGATGGGCTGTCAGCCACAGACTGAGGCGATATAGGATTATCTTGTGGCCCCTGTCCTACTAAGAAGCTTGGGGAGGGTTTTTCTACACTCGTATTTCCACCTGCATAGAAGCTGTGTTGATATATGTCATCATAGGGATGCCATCCAGAGGGACCTGGAGAGTTCTGCTTTCCTGGAGATGACTGAACACCTGCCAGAAGATGGGAAGTAGCAAATGAATCCTTCTTTTGCTTTCCTGAGTAAAGTGTCATTATCTCAACCCCTGGGTTTTCTCTCTTTATCCTTCTGATACTGCTCCACATCCCACTGAGGGAGAGTGAGTGGGTGTCACTGTGGTGCTTCGATGGGGTTAAAGCACAACAACACCTCCCCCTTGATGTTCCCAGTTCAGTACATCAATAGATGCTGTCCCTAATAGTGATTTCACTCTTGGTTTACTAGAAACCTGTTCTGTTACCATACATTTGTGTACGTACCATTTCGCTTCTGCCTTTGCATATCTGGGTGGAAGCCTTCCTCTCCTAGTGTGCTGTCAATCTGTGAGAAAAAGAGAAAGTGAAGCTCTGTGAGAAAAACAAAGTAAAGCTTTAGATGCCACTGTTGGCAAAAGAAATTAGTGAAGAAAATACTCACATAGGTAATTTTATCCCACCAGCCTTGGTCCCAACCCTCCAACCCCCCCACCCCATCTTCCTCTTTAAACAGAGTATTTCTATCTTCCTAGCGGGGAAGGGTTAAACACCAGCTGAGGGATGTACTGAGTTTGCAGGTGCTTCTTTGCATAACTCTGCAAGGCAACTGTCCCAGCTTAAAAGGATTTCTGCACCTGAGCTGCAATCCCTGCTATGGGGCAGCCTTGTGGTTTCCCACTGCTTGGGAAACCCAGCCACTTGGCCTCTGAATCCAGAAACTGGACTCTCCTCACCCTTTCCTTTCCTCTTTGTTCTGAGCTTCCATCTCTGCAGCAGCAAAGCCACCCTGAGTAGGAAAAGAAAGGGGATTGAAAAGTCTTGGCTCCAGCTCAAGTTGCCAGGTCAGCTACTTTGGGGCCATCAGTAACACACAGTTGACCAGGGCAGTGGTGGCACAGTTTCAGTATGACTGGTTTATGCAGGCTGCAGCCAAGTGAGTTGCAGACCATCTTATCCTTTTTAATCGTGCCCTAAAAATACATTGGCACCACCGTTAGCAAGAAAGGCTAAAGAACAAGCACAGACGCAGGCAGGAAATTTGCAGCTTTGCCAGTTTCTTGATTCCTACTGAAACCTTTATTTACAGAAAGGGTGAATAGCTTGGCAACTCTTTAGTCATCTCTTTACATAAAGGAACCATCTGGTGTGTGATTAGAGCTGGACTTTGTGTCGCAGCTATGCCAGAGTGAAGATCCCAAGGCGCGCTGGCAGTTTTTGCACTGCTGGGGTACAACCTTCGTGTTAGAGGCTGGCTGCAAGAATTACAGAAATCCCACTGCAATCCAAGTCTTGCTCCAGGTTTGGACTCGGTGGTTTCCTTTTTCAATTGTTCTCCCAAACAACTGAAAGGTATTGCTGCGTTCCTAAATACCTCACATATTTCGCACCATTAAATAATGACTCATTTGCCGGGTGTACCATGGATCAGTGATGTTAAAAAAAAAAAAAAAAAAAAAAAAAAGGTGTTGCTTTTTTCATGAACACTTTTAAGTGCTGAGATGGAGACAGTTTGAAAAAAACAGACCAAACAAGATACTCGTTCTAATAGTGATTAGACATCTGCTGAAGTGCAGGTGAGGCTGCTGCAACCAGACATGTCTTGGTTTGCCAAGACAGGGGATAGTGGTAGAAACAGCTTAAGGAGTTTCTGTCTTCCTTTTCATGTTTCTATTTTTCAACCTGCTCAGTAAAGGAAGTTGTCCCATTCTCTCACAATGGAGAATACAAAAGAAGTATTTTCTGGTCTAATAATAATAGTGATGACCAAGAGTTGGTACATTCGTAGACTAGTTTTATCTACCAGACTATATTAACTACATTAACTTGGTTTCTCCGTTCCTCTTTTTGTTAGGGACTATTAGTGCAGAATAAATTTTGCAATAAATTGTTTGCAAACAAACCCAAACACAGGATGAAGCACAAAACGGCTTTCCATAATTCACACTACAGATGAAGCAGAAGAGGTATGTGGGGATCATCAAGAAACCGGGAAACCGAAGTGAAATCTGAGTCCAAGAGAAACATCTAAACACAAATCACTCAGGGGTGGCATTTTGGTCTTGTGGACTTGTCCTATGGTCAAAACAGTGGTGAGACTCCTGTCACCCACCTGTAGCACCTTCATGCCTGAGATAGTTTTGTTGACATGTCACTTCTAGGCAAGATATATTTGGATCTTCTCTCATAAGATGGGTGAATTCCATCCAGGAGCAATGCCCACTGTAACTGTTACCTAGGCTTAGCTCCAGGGACAGCAATTGAAATCCCTTGTAGACTAACAGAAGTGAGAACCAGAAGTGTTTTTTTCAGTGCCTTCTGGAGTGGCTTTAAGACTGGGGAGCAAGAATAGCCCAGCTCCTGGATTTCTCCATCTCTTTTACACACTCTGGGTTCAGTTTCTCTACCTGGTCTTATCCTGACTTCCTCCAAGGCTTTGTGGATGTGAAGGAGACCAGCAGGGTGCTACAAGCAGAGACCGAGTGAAAACTAATGGGGCTGGGAAAGAATACTCACTACATATGGGAATGGTCTAAAGTTTGAGTCCTGTGATGTCTGGCAGCAGGCTGAGACCAGCAGAACTAGGCAGTGGAGACCTGCAGTGACTGGGGACGGCATTTTTTCCAGTGACTTTGCTGTGTGACCTAAAAAGACAATGAAACAAAAGGGAATTTTCATCTGACTCACACAGTAGGAAATACCAGCACACAGTGTTCAGACTCCTTCAGCTCACTCTGCCTGTTCACTCCATCCAAGACAAGCCATGGAACAAGGCCTGTAATTATTCCTCTGCCACTGCCATCAGACTGTTTCCTTTCTATTTCCTTTTTTTTTCATGTTGGCTGTACCAACCCAAAACAGGAGAAAGAGATCACTTGGAGAAAGCAGAGTCCTAAGCAGATTCCTAACAGGACAAAAGAGGTGTTGGAAATCCATCTGCCATGAGGAAAGTTGGCTCTGGACCTTCAAGTATTCGTAACAGTGGTACTAGGGAAATGCACAGCCAGGACATGAGGGAACAACTAGAAATGCTGCTGTAAGTGAGGGCTGTCCTGTTGCAGGAGGGAGAGCTCTGCTACCAGCTGTATCCCACTCAGGAGAGGGCTGTAGCAACACCTTGGGCTAAGCTAGAGATTTCTGCATGTTTCTTATGCCTTGGATAGCAATGGAAACAATGAAGAGTGGTATCTCCTGAGGGAAAAAAAACCATGTTATCTTGAGTTTTTAGTCTACATCTCCATCAATTTGCTAACTGGAGTTAACAAATAAGTAACCTAGAACCCAAGAATACTGACAGACTAGAATATAATGTGGTTCCTGAAATCAAAACCCAGAAAATAATAACCTTTACCAGCTCATTAGTACTTAAGCTAATTTACTCACCCAGTAGATCAGCTGATGAAACACAAAGGAAAAGGTAAAACAAGTATGAACCCTCATAACAGATGCTGACACATTTATGCAACCAAAGGGAATAGAAAAAGGGAGGTGAAGAATACATAAAAAACACATATTTTGCTATGAGTATACACTTTCTGGCTATTCCTAACAAAGCACTTCCCTACCTTGAGAATTAATGGCTAGTAGAGAGCTACAGAAAAAGGCAGAACACAGCCAGATTGTGGAAAATCATTTTAAGAGAGGAAAGGATTGAGAAAAGCTCTTAAGAATAGTACTGAAGAATACCTGAGTGGATAACAGCAGGCTGATTAAAGTCATGAGCTTTTGTAAAATTATGATCTTTTTGCATTGAAAAGGCTGTTCATCCAAACTCAGGCTTTGCAAGGCTGTGAAGCACAAGGTGAAAGCAGAAAAATCAGCACCTCCTGAGATGATAAGGAACATTGGCAGTGGCTGCCTACTGCCACTATTGCATATCAGAGCTGGTGCTCCCAAGCAAGCAGGGCACGTTGCTGTGACTTTCTAGCTCAGAAGAGACTATGACAGAAAACTGTTATGTCAAAATGATCTCTGGTCTCACCTTGGGAATTGGAAGAGGCTGGCAATGAGTTATAGTACTTGATGTCACCAACGTGGGTATCCAGCAGGGATTTATCACTGAATGTGGTTCTTGGGGAGATCCATCTGGAGTGAGACTTCACCTGGATACTGACCTGGTTTAAACATAGGAGACAAAAGTAGGAATAAATTATTTTCTATTCCAATACAGAGACGTCATCACCAGAGCTCTGCAGGAATGTGGTGTGAGCCTGTATCTTAACCTCTCTTCTCAAGTGATGTGAAAAAGGCAGTGGCCAGTGATACAACACTGTGGAAAACTTTACAAGATTGAGAAAGTCTGCCTGTGAAGATCTACACTGGGGCCACAGGATACTGAGCGACTCAATCATGAAGTTTGTGAAATTCAGCACTGGTAAGTGTAGAAAGAAATGATCGTGACATTATATGTTCTGTGGCGGACTCTGAACTGACTATTATCACTCAGAAATGGGGTCTGAAGAAATGTCAACTGAATTCTGAGATGTAATTAAAAAAGGAAAACTAATTTTAAGGTATTTTAGGATAGCAACAGAGGGAAAAACCAAAACCAAAAAACCCAACCCAACCCAACCCAACCAAAAGCAAAACAAACCAAACGAATTTAAACAAAAAAACCCAACAAAACCCAACCAAACAAAACCCAAAACAAAACAAAAACCCCCCACTAATATGTAGACATTTGAGCTAACACAGAATACTGCTCTTATACTCCTATACAGGTATAACCCAAAAGCAGGACATCACAGTGATTTAGAACATCTTCCCACACCACCCCAAAATCTATTAAAAACAAACTGTTACAGGGGGGTTTGTTTCAGTTTCCTGGGCATGTCTGTCAGCATGCTCAGCATTCCACAAAAGACACTACTTTTCTGTTTTGGAGACGTCATCCACTTGTAACTCAAGACTTCCATGGATCTGGCTGATCAAAGTGGATCATGAGGGAAACATTACGAGCTGTTCCTGAGACAGTGGCATGACTTAATACTGAAGCACTAACAAAACAAAGGTTTCTGGTAGCTTTGTATATACAGCATATGCTCACAGCGTTTGGTAAAACAGCTTAATCTGTACAAAGAACCTGTATTACACAGGTGATGGGTTGATGAAACAGACAACAGAAAGGGGAAAAGGTCATTAAACAAAATTTTTTATGAGGTTAAACAACATCTGGTACGGTTTTGCATTTATCTTTTGCACTGTTCCCAAACTTGTGTTCATATTCAAATGTTATGGGTCACCTCTATTTTCAGACACATCCTTTGTGTGACCACGTAGCTGAAAGCAAATGCCCTGTTAATTGTATATGTAAGACACCATATAGAGGACAACTCACGTAAGAACTCTGCTGCTACTCAGGCTTTGATAGCTATTTAAAACTCCAAAACATCCCAAGCCACGATCTAGAAAGCCAGAAAACTAGCAAACAAATTGCAAATGGGGAAAAGTGCTAATGTTCTTCTCAAGTAATGCAACTGTCCCCCTCATTCATTTAATTTCCTAATGAATAAAGCACTGCTGTAAATTTTTCAGTGAGCAAATTGCCAAGTATCTATCTGCCTTCAGTGAGTAAAGCAGTTGTGTGGACACACTCTTCATTTTTCATACAAAGTCTCTCCTGGGAAGCAAGAAGTAACTTCAATTTATAAAGCCTCAGAGAGCTAAAGAAATCCAGATTTCCTACCCAAATCTCTTGTTCTCCAGAGCATTCAGCCTGGAAAATATTGTTTAATTCTAAAATGCAGAGGATTCTTAAAGGTAAATAGCAAAGTCTCACTTTAACCCAGGACATAGGTGAGCTACATGACCTTCTTTTTACTTTTCTTCTAAGCTTCTCTTTTTCATGTTTGTTGCAAAATAACTACACCTTCTCTTGCAAATCCATCCAGCACAATAGTTACCATCACACATGTTTTAGAAAATAAAGACAACACCCAGAGATACAACATGTTTACCTTCTCAGGTCGTTCAAAGAGAAGATCTTCTAATTATATCCATCTAACATATCCTCTGCTTTCTACTATAGCCCAGGCTGCTCTCTCAAAGAGAAATTAAGACATAGGAACTTATATAATTAGTTGAACAAGTTACTGCTGCCCAGAAATGAAGTCGTCTCTAGAGCCTGCACTCAAATTTCAAGTGTGTCTAAGCAGATATGCCACTGCAGAAAACCCACAAGGCATTTTAAGAGGAGATATTTCCTGATACCATTCATCAGGTAGTTCTCATTATTTCCCCCTGCACTGATCTGAGTCCTCCAGTGTCTTATCTGCAGATTAGTGGACTAACTTGTTCCACTGCTGTTACTCACCTGCTTTGTTCTAACAAAAGAGGGTGTTGAGGACTGAAAGCAGCAAAATCATGTTTTGTAGCTATGGAAAAGTGTTTGTGGGCTTTGACTTAAATTATAGAGGAGGAAAACCCTGAAGATTTCGCTGCCTGAGCTGCCAGCATGCTCACTGTGGGCCGGGCCTGGAAAGCTCTGGGGACACAGGTTTATGACCTTGGAGAAGCTCTGCAGAGATGCAGACATATGGCTCTGGTGGCTACTGTGAAAGGGGGGGAAGAGCAGGAAAATTCCAAGAAGCCAAAGGAAACTCTGATGTGTCATCTATGTTTCTACCTTGAACAAAACCTGGAGCCAGGAACCCACTGCACAAACAGGGGACATCTGTCCAAGTAACAATGGGGCCCTTCTCTGTACAGTGTTTGATCACAGCCAGTTCATCAATGGAATTTGTTTCCACAGCAGTGTCAGACGCAGTGACACGTTGAGCTCGTGTAATGTCTGTGGAAAAGCCTGGGATTAAGCTCTTGTTGTGGGGGATTATTTTTTAAGCAGCGATTAACCCGTGAGATAGGTCTGTTCTATTGTCTGCAAACCTGGTCGCTTGCTGCTGCCCGCAATGTGGTGAGTTTGCAGCAGTTTTAAGGTGATTAAATTGGCATGACTGATGCTCCCTACAGGAAACTAAAGCAAAAATAAGGTGTCGAGCTTACTTTCACCTGAGCGAGTCTAATCAGCTTAGGGAAGGAAGGGCCCAGTGAGTGCCGAGGCCAGAGTGAAGACAGGAGCAGATAAGTAGCCCCAAGCAGAAAGGGGAAGGAACAGGGCAGACAGGGCAGGATGATAAGGACAAGGAGGACCCCTTACTTTCTGTCCTGCCAATCCTACAGAAAAAGCTGCATTATTTTCACCCAGTGTTGCTCCCTTGACTGACTGCTGGCAGGTTTAGATAAGCAGCAGTGCCAGTGTAGAGGCTGAGGTGAAGAGGAGAACAGGCTTGGCTTAGACTGAGTTTGCTGTGGTGGATCCACACTTTCCACACTGACAGCACTTGACTGGAAAACTGGTCTGAGTTAAACTCTCCTTTCCCCTCACTCCCTCCTCCTTTTTTTTGGTGTCTTCTTTTTGGTGTTACTGTGGCTTTCAACACTTTTAACCAACAGCACCTTGAGGTGTGGGAATGGGAAAGACGGTCAGGAAGGTTTTCTTATAAGATGGCTTCTGCTCAAGACATTGTACAGCCAAACTGCAGCCTAAATGTATGAGAAATTTTGGTTTACTCTGCAGAAGAATGTGAAAATTACACAATGCCAGAGCTTTAGGTATGTAATCAACTTGGTATGCGAGCACAGGGGATGTCCTGATCATCCTGATGTTTTTTCCTGTACTCATTAATCACGTACTGTCATGTCACCAGAAACTGTGAACTTCCTGGATTTTAAAGTTTTAAAGTTTCAACCCCAGAACACTTTTTGTTTAAACATCTGAGACTGCACTTAACCTTCACAGGCTCAGGAAAGCAAGCAAAAGGTGTATTAGAGGACACTTGCTCAGGCAGAGCTATGCGGATCCTGGAATTCACTGGAAACGTGGTTCCAAAAGCATGTGAACACATTTCATCTGGCATGAACAAAATAGACCAGTGTAATGTTTCCACATAGGTGCAACCTCAGAAATACTGTTCAAAGCAAAAGGTAATGAGGAAACAACTTGGAAATTAGGCTAACATACAGCCTCTTGACTCACCTACCTTCATTCCAGTCCTGGCCATTAACACTTCAGTCTCATCTCTACAAATCCAACCTCAGCAATTTGTGTAACCAAATCCAGTTGTGTATCTAAATGCATAAAAAGATGCCAGAAGCTCTCAGAAGCCGGATGCAACACTGCAGGTTCTTACACCATTTGCAGTTCTTATTAGTTTTGAGTCTGAATTTTGCGCGTTCAGCCGCTCAAAGATTGCTACCTAAATTCATGGTGATGACGTTCAAAACAAGGCAAATCTCATTCTTAGGGGTTTTTTTTGTTTGTTTGTTTGTTTGTTTGTTTTTGTTTTTGTTTCTGTTTTTTTTTAACAAATATTTTTTTATTTAAGACCTGAGAGATAACAGAAGTGCCCTACGTGGTGCTGTGGATGTTTTGGCTGGAGCGCTGTGTCCGGATGTCGCTGTATTGGAGAGCATCCAAAGGAGAGCCTTGTGAACGCTAAGACATGATCAGAGTATAATCTTGTGAACAGGTTGTTCGGTTTAGACGGGACAAGACTCAAATATGGACACAATAACAGCCTGTCAGTTGGCAGGGGACTGACATGTGTGCTCACAGTGACAGCTGGGTGAAGGATGAAGTCACACAATCTGAAGCAAAGATAAATAGATTGGTGATTATGGAAAATGTGTAATTGTAACATTTAAAAGCACTGAATTAGGCCACCCGTGGCATCTGCAAAGTTTCCTTCAGGGGAGGCTTTTAAGAACAGGCAATAAAATTGGAAGAGAGTCTTTGATTCTACCTCCATGAGAGTTTGTGGAAATGGGGTGCAAGGTAGATTGCTGATCTCTTCCATGTAGGTCTGGGGGAGGTAGAGGTCAGTCTCTTCTCCCAGGTAACAAAGCAACAGGACAAGAGGAAATGATCTCAAGTTGCCTCAGGGGAAGTTTAGATTGAATACTGGGAAAAAATTCTTCACCGAGAGGGTGGTCAAGCATTGGAACAGGCTGCCCAGAGAAGTGGTAGAATCACTGTGCCTGGAAGTACTTAAAATACATGTAAATGTGGCACTAAGGACATGTTTTAGTGGTGGACTTGGCAGTGTAGGGTTAATGTTGGACTTGATGATCTCAGAGGTCTTTTCCAATCTAATGTTTCTATGATTCTATCTTAGACAAGTTAAGGATAATGTTTCTGGACCTCTGCAGTACAATATTCCCACTGGTTTAAGCACAGAGGAGGTAAACAGCACCTGTAGCCTTATCTAGGGTTTCCTCAAAAGAATATTTCCAGAGTAGGGCTCTGGTTCACACCCTTTTGTACATCAACTCACATTTTCCATCCTTGTTCATGAAATGTGCACTTTTTCTTCTTGACCTATGACTTTTCTATTTCTCTGTAAGCTTTCCTGTGAATTGGTGATGACCTTTTTACACACCCAAATAGCCCACATGGAAAATGAAAATAATTCAGCCCCAGCTATCTGCAGATCAGGCTCAAATCATACCATGACCAAGCAGGACTTCCTGCAAGGAGAAAACAGCTCTGCAGGACTCATGTTTGCAGGGCACAGCAGCTGGAGTAGGAACTACCCAGCCAGATGATTGAGAGCACAGAAAATACTGCCTGGCTGAATGGCCAGATTATCACATCCTTCAGGCATTCCTAATGCTCAGAGAGCAGCCGACAGAACTTTCCGTGGGCGTTTTAACACATTCTGGACAGTGCCAGCCAGCCCGGGAATGTTGTCCTAGACCTCCCAGAAGAGTTCACAGCTGGACTCACTCCTTTTCACTGGAGAACAGTGATCTGCCAAATCAGGGAGGGTATTCTTGCATGAATGAGCATCACCTGCCACAGTTATTGGCTAAGCATTAACTCAGGGAAGGAGGAAGATGAGAAACAGTCTGACACATTCGGCACAAAATTAACATCGTCCCAGTTTCTGGTCAGCTGTACAGTTGACCTGTCTGGGAAGGTACCACACCAGTGCTAGACCTCTGGCTGGCATCTCTCATGGGGCTGGGTAACAATTCACCTGCACTTACAGCCACGTCACTGTTTAGACAGGTAGGGCTGCTGAGAACTGGCTTTTCTTCAGGTTAAGTATCTCTGTCTTCAGCAGGGAGGTGATGCCTGCCTAGTGCCTGGGTTTTATGGCCCTACCACAGTGTAAGCCATGATTAAGAGACCAAGTGTAGCATGAGTAAGAGACACCTGGGTTCTACCAGAGACAGAAATAACATGTTGTTGGCATGCTGCATAATCCCTCGCAGAAGGGTTTGGTAGCCCATGTCTGGCAGCCAGGCTGCTTCTACAGATATTCTCACAGACCTGTGGCTCCTTACTTGGGTTCCCTACCTCAGATAACCTCTCTTCACCCAGCAGAACCTGGCCTATTCCACCTTATCCTTCTGACTCATCCACTCTCTGTCTCTTATAGCCAGACACGTTCGGAAGCCTCTCTTATCCTGCTCATGTCTTCTTTCTAGGTTCTTTGGGACATTTCTCATTTGATATCAGACTTAAAGATGAGATTTCCTGGTTCTGGATGCATCTTAAACACAGTGTTCACCTCCCAGGTTCCCCAGTACAAGAGAGACTTAGACATACCGGAGTGAGTCCAGCAAAGGGCTACGAAGGTGATTAAGGAGCTGGAGCTTCTGTCATACCAAGAGAGGCTGAGAGAGCTGCAACTGATTAGTCTGGAAAAGGAAAGGCACAGGGGCATCTTGTCAATGTCTATAAATAACTGACGAGGGGACCTAAAGATACACTCAACCTGGAGTGACTTCTTTGGTAAGGGGTTATAAATGCAAAAATTGGAACAAGCACTTCTGTGTTAGAACACACAGAGTTATCCATCTCCATGCAGCCATCCAGATAAAGGTATTTTTTTCCTGTTGGCTGAAACTTTTCTACATTCTGTGTCTGGGAATGTGGCTGCTTTCGTGCAGAAGTGGAGACAAACACACCTTTGGCATCATCAGGAAGAGGACAACAAACAAGTCTGGGTGCACAGTCAGCAGAGCTCTTTGTGAGGTGAGTATAGTCCACAGCCCCAGCTCTTGGCCCTCTCCTTGGGCTATAAGACACATCCTGAGTCACCAAGGGCATGAGCCCCTTGCGTGGTCAGCCTGCCATATTCTGCCTTAAAGCTTTGTGTGAAGCCTCATTGTAAAAGCCTTTAATGCTTTGCTTTTACTTCTTTTTTCACACTTTTTTTGACCCAGGAGACCATTCCCCATCCTTTCTAATGGGTACTTAGTCGCTTAATGCCATAAGCAGATTTGCCCTTGGTTGGATCCAAGGATTCTCTAGCCCACTTGCTTCATATCCAACATGGGCTATAGCAGAGGTCCTTGGGAAGAATTTTACAGAAGTGAAGTAAGCTTGGAGAAGCACATCTTCAGAATGTTCTTTCCACTTCTGGCTATCACAGGTACAGGGAGTTCTGGAGGCAAAAGTAAGTCCTTGGTGTTTACCAACCCTAATGCCCTCTCAAGCTGCTGCAAATGAAGTGAACTGTAAGAAAACCTAGGAGAGTGTCCCATATCCATAATGCCCAAGAGCAAGGAGGTCTGAATTCCTTTGCTTGCTTTGAATCTGCTACTCTTAGGGTCAGGTTTGGTCCTTAATTGTCAAACTGGATGGTGCATATTTTCTCCATGGCCTCATACCAGCACACATCATGTTTATATTCCCAATCAGTTGTCTAGGCTGAGGAGTCCTATGCCATTCTAGCACAGCACTCCTCCTACCTCTTTGGTACTTGTTCTGCATCTTTCTGATTGGGCTTTATCTTTTTTGAACTTAATTGATCTCTGTTGTCCCCATGCCAGCATTTCCCTGCAACTTAAACAGCTCTGCCTCCCTTCAGCTATTTTGGATGAAAGGCTTATGGTGCCGTGAGATCTGTGGAGGTGAAGGATGCATGGAGAGAGGAACCAGGAGCTGCCAAAGGTTGGAAGGTATGAAGGGAAAGATGTGTGACTGGCACAGGACAATCCAGCTCCATGGCTTCCCAGAGCTATAGCAACTGAGCCTTGGTTTGACCCTTTTCAAACAGCTTTAGGACATATTTTCAGAGGCTCGATGTGTGGGACTAAAGCCTTGTTTTCAGTGCCTACCCTCAGTGCCTGTCTAGTTTTGTTATTCCTCAGCCAAAACAGAAGAGCTTTCCTTTCTCTGCATAAAGCATGACCTTTGGGTAGTGCGTAATAAGCTGGATGATCAGACAATGTTTGTTTCAGACAGAAAACATACAATGACTTTAAGAAATACACACCCAGGCACAACAATATTTCATGGGAGAGTTGGCTAAAAGGGAAAGGGGGGACAAGGGAAGTTGCACTGACCTTAGATAACACATCTGAATGAGAACAAAAATAAAATAAACACTAATTAATCAAGGACTCCAAACTGAACCGCTTAGTGATAAGGATTCAAACGGGCAATAAACAGGCTGTGACATGCTTTCTCTGTGATGTTTGAGCAACTGTGCTATTCCAGCACTGTGCCTAGCACGGTGCAGGGGGCTAAGCTGGATGGGATGTTCAGGGATCTCTAGGACAGTAGCAGAGGTATTGTTTTTGGGAGGAGTAGGGGGGCAATTTTTTTTAGTGTTAACTGTGTGCCAAGAGATGTCCTGGCACTCATAAGTGAAGGGATGAATGCTGCCCACGACACCTGGCATGTTAATATGCCAGGCTGAAAACAGGGATAGCTGACACCAAAGTGAAATGGCCTTTAAAATCAGTACTTTGCTGGAAAAAGAAAGCCCTGCCCCTTTCTTGTCTTCTTCCTATCATTTCTTCCTCGCCTCCACTCAGGAGGTTTTTCCTCAACTCCAGCTAAGGGCTCCTGCTTGACTTCCGTGTTGGAGTTTGTAGAAGGAATAATGAAAAAAAAGAAAAAAAGAAAAAAAAAGGAAGAAAAAAAAAAGCTAAACAATGAGTTTCACCCTACTATTCCAGCTCTTTGCACACAACTGAAAGGCTATGGAAAAGCACCCACCAGAGTACATTTCCTCACTTCTGATGGTTGGGATGACAGAAGAGATGTAACCATGAACTCTCCCTTCTTCTCCTCATGCTCCTTGGAGCATCAGCAGTTAGGTGCAGGCCTATCTCACAGCTAGAAGTAGCAACACAAGATATTTGAAGCTCAGCACTGTGCGAGTACAGGGAAGGTGGAACTCTCCATGCGCTCCCATATCAATACAGTGAAGAGTGAGGTCCAACAACATCCGCTGCGGTGGAATTTCCATGGGCTTCAATGAGTTTTGGATTGGGTCCCTAAGTCAGGCCAGACATGGGTTACTTCTATAGACTCGGAGTACTAGAAAGTCTGATGACTGCATGCTTCCTGCTCATTTCATTTTATTAACCTCTTGATTTTTTTCCGGTTGTTGCTGCAAACACAGCTGGCTGTATAGGAAACTCCTGTAAGTTGTGTAGGTGTCAGCCATTTGGAGGTTGTATAATCCAGCCCTAGACAGTGGGAGTTTCCTGCCTGAGGGCCTGCCCTGTCACACCTAGCACTAAAAATGTAGAAGTACAAAATAGCATCCACCTTTTGCACACAGATCAAGCCTGAGAGAAAAAAATAATTGTTTATATTTTGTTCCACCGATTTCACTTCCATCCTTACTATTTTTGTACTGCTCTGTCTTCCAGAGCACAGGATAAATTAGAAAGACTAAACAGTGCTGGTATTTCACTTTAAGGAACAGTAGACTTCAGCATGCTTATCCTGGTTCAAAATTACATCACATCCCTGAGACCCGGGATGATCCTGCCTTGTGAATCCCTAAGGTGCTTGATGGGCTCACATGGCATAAAAAACCAGCAATGCAAAGACATTTTACACCTGATGGTAGGTTTGCTCATGAGATTCAGCACTGAGCTGGGCAGAGGAATGGCATTTCTCCACTTCCTGGTGCCTTCAGAGAGCTTAAACTAACACGAGATGCAGGGCTGGAGTAGGTGACCTGCTGGGATCTCTGTCTGCCCTATTCTCCCTCGAGATCTAGTCCATAGCCAGAATGTTCCATGTCTCAGCCAATGCCAAGACTCACAGAAATGATTTAAAGAACATTATTGGCCAGGGGCCATTCCCAGTCAAGAGGACAGCCTGGACTGCCTTGTTTAGAGGGAAAAGGAGACTTCAGCACATGGAGGTGAGCTGTTTTGCCTGGCAGATGGCCTCAGGGTTAACTCATGCTGTGACAGGTGTTCCTCCTCATCTTAGCATGGCCTAAGGTAAGTCCTGCATTTCAAGAACAGGAATATTCTTCAGCTCTTCTGCCCTAAATGAGACAAGGCTGGTGCCACTTTGGTGGCATGTCCCACAGCAAGCCTTCAGAGGCCCTTGTGTTTCTCTCTGCTGACTGTACTGTACTTCAGTAGGAATCTTCTCTGCTTCAGGACCCCCAAAAGCACCTGTACTTACACTAGAGACATTAACTGCACCTGGGTGGATTAAGCCTTTGCTAGGTTTGGTACTATGATGCTGGAACCTTGCTGGGGCAACCACTGCAATCTGTCCATAAATAAGGCATTTAGGAAAAGAGAAGGCAGCTTTTAAGGCAGATTTTCAGCAACAACACAAAGCACCTCCCTTAAAAAGATGGGCTGAGAGAGCTGGGTCTGTTCAGCCATGGGGAAGAGAAGGCTTTGGGAAGACCTTGGAGCCCCTTCCAGTACTCAGAGGGGCTCCAAGAGAGCTGGAGAGGGATTTTTGACAAGGTCATGGAGTGATAGGACAAGAAGGAATGTCTTTAAACTAACAGAGGGTAGGTTTAGATTAGATATTAGGAAAAAATTATTTACTATGAAGGTGGTGAGACACTGGCACAGCCTGCCCAGAGAAGCTGGGGCTGCCCCATCCCTGCAAGTGTCCAAGGCCAGGTTGGACAGGGCTTGGAGCAACCTGGGACAGTGGAAGGTGACCCTGCCCATGGCAGGGGAATTGGAACTAGATGATTTTTAAGATCCCTTCCAACCCAAACCTTTCTGTGATTCCATGATTTGAACATTTTGTTTGTCCTTACTGCAAGAAGGAACACTGGTTATGAACAGCAACTGGACTTTTTAAGCCACAGACTTAAAACAGGATGGATAACAAGGGGAGGGGAGGAAGGAAGGAAGTACCATCAGTCCTGCTCTACAGCCAGAGACACTTGAGACATGCACAGGCTCATCCGGGATCTCAGACACAGGATCAGTCAACCAACAAAATTTTAGTGACACCATGCAGGAATGTAAAGAATTTCTCTCTCAAGAAGGAACAGTAAAACAGTGTCAGGAGCAAGGGGCATGCTGTGAATAGCCTGTCACAAGGCACGTAGGGACATCTTTGGAATGAAGATGGTTTTCACACACTCAGCCTGATGGTCATGGAGGGCCAAGCCTGTGGTCACAGGATTGAGCCGAAGCAGGAACTCTAGTAGAGCTTTTCCTCTGTGCATGAACAATTGGGGGAAGCTCTGCCACTTTGAGGAATTTCCGAGGACAGTAAATTACATACTAGATCACAGCTCTATTATGTTTTGAGGGAAGGTATTTGGAAATTAATATTTCATATTGAGATTTAAATGGGGGATACATACAGCTCTGACACTCACAGGCATCCTCAAACCTGGCCTGCCACAGCATTTTCTTTCCTGTTGAGGTGGGTTTAAGCAGAGCCTGACTATGTCTGTGTTTCAGTGCTCTGCTGCCAGACAAGGGTGGCATTTGCTGTCTCTGCTTCACAGGGTGTTTAGAGAGACCCTGGTGCAGGAAAACCCCACCAGTGCTTGCACTAATGGCCTCCTAAAGCAAGACCTGTGGAAATACCTAAAAGGCAAATGAGACTCAGCTCCCCTCTCATCCAGAATGAAGGACTTCAATGCCAGGAGTGGTCGATATTAGGTGACCGACCTTTGAGTCCTTCCTGAAGAAAGTATTACTTTGTGTAACTCAGATGACTGAGATAGCACAAGGGAGTTAAAGGGGCTTTTTTTCTGGGCTGGGCAAAACCTTCTGTTTGTTCAAAAGTGGCCCAACAGAAGGCATCTAAAGGGTGGGCTAGAGATATCCTGTTGTGGTGGCTTGACCCTGGCCTGAAGCTAAGCACCCTTACTCACTTACTCCTCACCTGCCAGCAGGATGGAGAAGAGAAAAAGAAGACGAAAACTGAAAATACTAGTGGGTTGAGATAAATAAAGCTAATAAGGGAAAGAAAGATGAAAGAAAAAAAGAGGGTGATGTGAAGACAACATCTCACCACCTCCCACAAGGACATGTATACCCAGAAAGTCTCCAAGCAATGGCCACCTTGAAAGACCACCCTGACCCCCACCACTCTTTTTTATTGCTGAACATGACGTTATAGGGTTTGAAACATCCTTCCTGTGAATTCGAGTCAGCTTTCCCAGCTGTAGACCCTCCCAAGCCCCATCCCACTCACTACAGAGCCAGTGGAAAAAAGATAAATCCTTGATGTTCTGCATGCACTGCTCAGCAATAGCCAAAACACTGGTGTGCTATCACCACTGTTTCAGCCACAAATCCAAAACACAGCACCTTATGAAGAACATAAGCTCCATCCCAGCCAGACCCAGGACACCCATCTTGTTTGTCTTGCTCAGGTGGGAATTATGATGGAAAGGGGATGGCTTTGGGGTAGAATGCATTTATTCCACAGGAATAAACTGAACTTTGGAGAAAAGGTATGAAGCAGGTGCAGAGATGGTGGATTAAGGTTACAACATCCATGTCATGTCATGAGATGGTTGTCAGAGTGAAACCTCTCCCAGGCCACCATTGCAAGCAGACAAGTCCCCAGAATAGCCTGTAAATGTAGTAAAAAATTCCTTAACAAAGTCCATTGAGGCAGCATTATAACATGCAAATACAGCACTGTAATTACTACACAACCTGCTACCCTGAGTTAACTGCTCTGCAGGAGCTGCTCTTTTCTGGAAAAAAAAAAAAAATGAAAAGAGGAGAGGGAGAGGAGAGAGAAAAGAAAACCACCAAAAAAAACCCCAAAAAAAACCAACAAAAAAAAACCCCACCACAAAACCCACCAAACCAAACACAGACCGGACCATTCCCCCATCAGAGAGAAAGGAAAAAAAAAAAAAAAGTCACTGTAAATCCTTCTTTTGCAATCTCTTTCATATTTTCCTTGTTCCTGCACACCCACCTAGTGCCTTCAGTCTCATCCACGTTCCTGATACAACCCCTACAGGGCCACACTCACAACCCCCTCAGCTCCTGCCCTCACCCAGTGCTGGCTCAGTCCTTGTTCAGGATGTTGCTGAGCACAGACAAGGGGGACAAGCTGCTGCCCCGTTACCAGCACAGCAGGTGCTGGATCAGATTAGCTGAAGGCTGGTAACTGCCCACAGGCAGGATGAGCCACATGGAAGGTCATTTAAGAAATAAACTCTGCATAACCATGCAGTTATGTTGGATCAGCTCATGAATGGCAATTGAACCTCTCTTGGAGATCACAGTCCTTAGAAACTGTTTCATGGAAAACTGGAAATGGTTTTCTGCAAGGATTTTGGTTTTGCTGTAGGTTCTTCCCACTTGCTTTAAAAAGCCGCGACTCTTACACAAGGCTGAGATTAATTCCAGCAGCAAATAATTTCAGCTTCAAGTGCAAGGGCATTTCATTTATGATGTGCAATGAGAGACCCAAAACTAATGATGTCCTCATGGATGATGCAATTCTCATCCATGCTTGTCTACTGTCTTCTGGCAAACTGCAAATCACAGCCCTGAGTGGTGGCAGCAGCAGGGAAGTTTTCTTGGTCAAGATGAATGGGTTAAAAAAGGAACTCTAGTAAAGGCTGCACTGGTCCTTTGTGTTATAACAATGAGAGGAAGCTCTGCCTAGTTTGAGGAATTTCCCACGTCTCCAACTCAGATGTCGGAAAACTGCTTTATTAAGCCCGTCTGAAAGGTGTTAAAAAAATAAAAATAACCAAGAAGATGAGGACAAAGATATCTTCCCAGAGCCTACGCATGTTCTGTTTGTTTGTTTTTTAAACCTGGATCACCGGCGGCAAACTCAGACGAATCTAGGGAAGCTAAATAGTGACAGATGCCAGATACTGATACCAGGTTCCTTCTGAGTTGGCTGAGCCATCACTGAGTTCAGTCAAGTGTCACTGCTGTGCAGATGCTAAAGATTTGCCCCTAAATTTCCTTAAATATCTTTTTGTTCTGCGATGTTGCCAGACATCTCAGGACAGGTTAAGTGATGAAAAGGGATTTTCCGGATGAGAGGAAAATCTATGGGTTGAGAAATTTCATCAGGCAACAGCGAGTGATGGAGGAAGGAGAAATGGAGCCTCGGGCTTTCGAATTCTCAACATCCTTTCCCTTCCTATTCCCTTGACTGTCGCAAGCTCATTACGTCCCATAAAACTGTCACTGAAAGTGAGAGTTACAGCATTCAAACATTAACACCTCTCTTCCCCAAAAGCAAACGCTCCTTGTGCACGTAGGTACGCATCGCTTTCCCACTGATGGGGAGAGAGAAACAAGGTTGTACGAGGACGGTTACACCACAGCCGTGTTTTCTTCTGAATCATGACCATTTAAGCAAACAGTGGATACTTCTTCGAAATTGTTTGGAAAGGGAGCAGAGCTTTTGGGGATATAGGTATCAACAGAGGGGAAAGCATCAGAAAGCATCCCTGTATCACCCCCGACACTGAGCAGTGGCAGCAGCACACCAGCACTCCAACAGACCACCATAAACCTCGCTTTCATTTAAGCAGCTCAAAAACACAGACAGAAAAGAATGGAACTAAGATAAATGTGATGCTTGAAGACCTGTGGCCACGGGTGTCCCAAGTGCCTCTTCCCTGTCAGCGAAATGTCACGTAATGTGAAACTGAAGGCAGATGCAAGAGAATGCTCTTAAAAGAAACAAACCCACAGCTCTATACAGCTTACAAAACTACAGTGCCTGCATCTGCATTGCAAATCCCAGCCACTGTAAGCATAAAACGAAGGGGGAAAAAAAATCTGGATGCTATGGCAGTTAATTTTTGTTTTCCCTGAAACTCTGTAGCGCGATTTAGGAGGTAATAAATGCAATCTGGATTAGCACGGCATTTCCGTGCACGTCCCTCTTCACCTCTGCAGCCCCGAGCTCAAACTAAAGTAATCACAGCCTCTATTAACATTCATTAGCCAAGTGAACAGGCAGCAGCACTTTGTCAGAGGCTTGAATGGCTTAAAGCACACCCTGAAAAGCCAACAGTTTCCTAGAGAGAACTGCCAGCTAATCACCACAGAACGACACACGCGCCGATCGCAGTCCTCCCGCAGCCGCTTCACTGGTGATGCAAAGCTCGCACCACCCTGCCAGAATCTGGCCCTGAAAATTCCTTCAAGCCGCCTTCACCTGCCCCAAATGGTTACAACAATGCCACATCTCACAGAGACCATCCATACCTGTAGGACAAGTTCTGGTTCTGTCCGAGCCTTTTCCAAACTTGTCCTCTTGTGCTGGGATGGAAACTTCCCATCCAAGTGTCACCTCCTGCCTCAGTCTCTGCCCTTTGTTTTCCCAGGATCTTGAGACACACCTGCTTTTCCGTGTGTGCTGTTGGTTGTTGGGCTTGGGGTTTGTTGTTTTTTTTTTTTTTGTTTTGCTTTTCTTTTTGGAACAAATTAAACAGCCTCTGAGTAATTCTCAGTGAGGAGGGAGAAAGAACCCTTTGGCTTGTGGTGATTTAATCAAGCAAACCCCGTGACCTCCCTTTCCTGCGATCAGTGGGAACTGATCCCTTCTCCACCGGCACGGGGTGGAGTTGCAGCTAAAAAACACGAGCTTGAAAGCACCGTGCTGGATGGGCAGTTCAGATCTTCCTTCTCTGTTGTTGAGTCAGAGAACACGGTGATTCCTGCTGGTCCGAAACACGGAGATGACCTCTGGCCAGGAAGGAACCTGGGAAATGTTTTCTAAGTGATTTCCTGCCTTTGGGGGGAAAGTGGATGTAAGGGACACTTGGGCGGGGGTGCTACCAGAGCTGCTGGGGAGTGTGTTTTCAAGATGAGCAAAACACTCTTTTGGTCATCAGAGGTGTGGAAGTAAAAGAAATTACTTTTTTTTTTTTTCTTTTTTTTTTTCCCTGGGGTAAACTGTTGTGAGAGCCTTAGTTGTCACTATACTTAATGATCTGGAGCTCAGGTTGTGTAGGTGCTCCTCAAACTTTCAGCTACAGTGCCTTTCATGTTAACAGGTGCTGAGATACTCTGCAAATTAATAATAGGAGAGCCATTTCACAAGGAGCTTGTGTTCAGCAACACCCCAGCAGTGCATCTGTGGCACAAGGGCTGGAGGTATCAGCTTCTCCCTCTTGACTGTACAA
The DNA here is from genome assembly GCA_013399855.1 of Oxyruncus cristatus. Taxonomy (NCBI): domain Eukaryota; kingdom Metazoa; phylum Chordata; class Aves; order Passeriformes; family Cotingidae; genus Oxyruncus; species Oxyruncus cristatus. Next base: position 542,167 of record VXAY01002116.1, on the reverse strand, counting down.
GTAGCTGAAAACAGCTTGTCTCTCCCTGTTTCAGGGAGACATGAGTGGGGTGTATCCAGAACATCTTTCTGAGGACATCTTAGGATGGAAAACTGTATTCAGGACTGCAGACTCTACAGCTAATAGCATCCTTCTTTCTGCACACAGCAAGAATTAATTTTAGCAACTTGATTTCTTCACTCAGGATCACTTTTTTGCTCCACGCGATCCAGTTTGTACTGCAAAAGAAAGAAGGGAAATTTGGACATTTCACTGATAAATACACCTCACCCACATGCTCATTGACACATCCTTTTTCTAGCAACAGAGAGGGAGAGAAAGAGGCAGAAAGGGAGCCTGGACCATGTACCCCTTTTTTACATGCTTTTGATTAATGAGTATATTTAACTGCAGCCTCTACATCTAACAGCAGTCACTTCATTTCAGTGGGTTTTCAGTTTCATTTCCTTCTGTCTGCCCAGTGCTGGAAGTTTTATTCCTATTTACCTCCTTTTGCTGGCTGGTATAAGTAAAAGATGATGTCTGGGATATCTAGAAAAGAAAATTCTGTTGCAATACTTTGATAAAAGTGACAGAATGATTATTCCTTTAAAGTAGAGAACCTGAGTGATTAATTTTCAAAGAATATAGAAAGTACTAATAGTATGTTTATCGGTCAGTCTCATTCTCCCAGCTTCTATCCATGTCTGTATTTTTGTTAGTTGGGTTGCTTTCCACCTCCATGGTGTTTTCCAAGGTTTCAGAACTGTTCCTACTCAACACAGAGATAAGTTTAAAGTCTTCAAGAAAGCCTGGGGCAGATTTTGCTGTCACATCTGGGAACTGGAGAGAAATGAGTGCTCTAGAGAACAGTTAGATAAATACCTAAAACAGTTCAGAATAAAGTATATAAATCAGCTCAGACTAGAGATGCTTATTCTCTTTATTGACTAATGGGAGCCTTGAAGACCAAGTCAGGAGCAGGTGTTTACCTTGCTGGCCTTTCCAGTGAAGGGAAATGAATGCTGCTCTTCTGGAAGGACCTCGCTGCAATCAACGTGTTGTTCTATTGTGCAGAATGGAATGGCTCTTTGGACTTCAGGGTAAGAGCTGACAGGTACAGTTCAGAAACAGCATCATCCAGCAACAATTCAATTTACCAGAGTCCAGAATGGTGCTTAGGCTGGTCGTACAAATTTTGAAAGGAACAAGGAAAGCTTGAACTCTGGATATCTGAGCAAGCATGAGTAAATGCAAGTTATGCCTCGGTTTGGATTAATCTGTTGTAGAGACTGGGAAAGTCTTGCAGGACCTCAGAAGAATCCAATCACCTTCTTTTATATATCCTGAGCTCTGTCTTTGCATGGCAAATCTTAATCAGTTTGTACAGCACTGAGCACTGTGGGGCTCTGCAGCTGGCTGGGGCATCTCAGTACCTATATCCAATATAAATCATTAATGCCATGTGTCACTAGAAGGATGATAGAGAAGGTATTATGGGATATCACAAGCTTGTCCTGTCACCAGGGAGTGTCACGACATCAATGACTTGCAATACTCTAATTATACTCTAATTGCAGGGGGACAATAAAGGGATATTTCAGCTCTCCTGGTTCTCCTGGCAGAGAGCAAAGAATTAACCTTTGCTCACACCAGGGAGAGCAAACCCTGGCTCACTTTGCTCTAAATGTGGTGAGAAGGAAGGAAGTAATGAAATGTCTCATTATCCATCTGACTTGAGGAATATATTTAGAACTGACTGTAGTGCTGAAGGCTGCATGGTTTCACACCAAAAGGAGTGACATGCTCTGGACTGTCTCACTGCAGCCAGTGGTCAACTGAACCTATTTACTGCATGAACAAGGTCCCTGATGATGACTTTTTTTTTTCCTTGAAGGAATTCATTGCAGTGACAGGACAATCATTTTGTGTACTTCACTTGCATACTGTCATTGCGCAGCTTTAAGGATTTCTTTCAGGTTTAAGTGACTTGGGTTTATAATGAGGGTTTTTTTAGGCTAATTACCACATTTGTATGAATTTCATCATTGGAGGATGATGACTACAAAAATGTGTAATGTAATCATCTGGCTGAGAATGCACAAAAAGCTAAATGGATATTTAATCTTCTAGGAAAAAAAAAAAAAAGTGCACAGAAATAAAATGTGGGGAACTGAAACTGGAAAATTTAATTTAAAAGCAAAAGTCCATATTTTTAATCATCCCAGCAGTCAACCATACATCTAAACCACCATGTGATTCACTAATAGTTGACATATTTGTATCACAGCTTGCTGCTTTTCTACATGAAGTGCTCAATTTTTCTTCATTATTTGGCTTAGACAGAGATACAGCTATCTGACAACCCTAATAAAGGACCTACTCTTTCAGCTTTTAGACTTACTGGAGCTCTTTTATTACTAAATTAGGGATCTGGGTGCCTTAGTGGGCTGTGGTTTTAACAGCATGTTTTGTCTGGGATTATAAAAAGCTTCATTTGCTAAAAGCAGTTATTGACAATAGGCGACCAAGGGCCTTTGTAGCTGGTAGGAAATCCCAGTGCAGAGACCCAGGCCAAAGTAGAGATTTCTGCAGAATGATGGAGAACTCACTGGGCTCCTGTGAAAACCAATGGAGGAAGTGGGAAAGGCCTGTTACTGGCAGCCTTTGTGCTCATGCAATTGCTGGATTTCCCTAGCAGAATACACGCAGTAATTCCCCCAGGGATCTCTGAGTCCCTTCCCACAAAGCACAGCCCACCCATCCCTTTCTGAAACTTCAGAAAGCTTCCTTTGGGTTAGCTGAGCCCTGTTTAAAAGGAAGGGTCCAGGCAATGGACTATTTTCCCATCATTTCTTCTGACAATGGACAATGAAAGAAACACTTTTCAGTGGTGCACTACCAAGGAGAATTGATCATCACCCAAGAGGTTTGTGTGTGGAGAGCTCTGCAAAGTTGAATTCTACATAACGTGGGGCTTGAAAATGACTAGGCAAAGCAGAAACTTCTGGCTATACAGAAACCTTTGTACTTGGTACAATTCCACATGAAAGGCACTTTTCCTGTGTGAATCTGGTCTTTTTTCTCCTTTGCAGACATGAATAAGACCATCACAGTTCCAGCTCCCAGACCTATTTTTTTTATTAAATCTAATTATTCTTTGCTGTCCTTCCTTGCTCTGGGACAAGAAACACTCCTCCTGCTGTTGAAGAGAAGACAACATGGTCACAAAGGTCCCCTGGCCAGATATCCACAGCACTTGTAAGAGAAAACCCCATGAGTATTGGGAGAAGAAAACTGATTTGAGGAAGGAGATTTCTAGCCATGAGTGTGTTTTGTGTTTTATGACATTTGCTAATTCCTTCGTTAACACTTTGTAGACTGATCTCACAGTTTCTCTGAGAGACAGAGTGGTGCACATGAGAGTTTTAATGTGAATGGGTCACTTAAAGAACCACCACCAGAGATATCAGCAAAAGCAGCTTTAATAAAAAAGTGAAAGCATGATGAAGTTCATTGGCAAGGATCACTCTGCTACTTACTGGATGGTTAAAGCCCACAGAAAAAAAACTGAAATTCACTGAAAAATTATCTACATGGAGGCTGGCAGGGGTGTGGGTGGTGAAAGGATAAAGATGGGAAATGGTAAGGACAAAAAGAAATAAGGAAACCTCTCACATTGAGTCACAAGATTCAGAGCAGACCCCCTTACAAGACCAAGTCCCAGACTTGACCAACGGTTTAGGCCTAAAGTTTTAACAGCACTTGAAACTTAACAGCACTTAATTGATATCTTAAGTTAAGCAATTTAACAGAAGATTCATATAGGATTTTCTGTAGGCACAACAGTGACTCACAGGACCAACTTACTTACAAGTCTAAAGAACTTCAGAATCTAGGACAGCAACATTCATAGCACATTTGCTATGGCATATTCGCACTCATACACACAGACACGAAGGATATACAAGATATACCTGTGAAAATTTCCCCTTGGATTCAGGGAAGTACTCACATCAGATGTCTGTGCATCTTCTCAACTTGGGTTGTTATTCAGGCAAGAGAATTAAGTTTATGAGGCCTAAGGAGCATTTCTGAGATCATAGTGTGGCCCGAGGAGGAGTTGGGGAAGGACCACCATGCAGACATTTTGCCATTTCTTGTAATCCCTGCATGTTTCCTGCCAGGGGCTGGACTAAAGGACAAACACCTAAAGGACAAAAACATTTTGTTTGGCTACTTAGTAGCTGGAAAAAAGCTGTCCAGATAGTCAAACACCAGTGAAATGGTTGTCAACTATACTGTGAAGACATTTGTCAGGCCAACAGCCAGACTGAGCTGGGCAGGAGACACTTGAGTTGAGTGATGGTACTAGGAAGGGATGCAGAGTACAGAAATGAACTGGGAGCACTAGGGGGAGGAAAGGAAATCTTGGAAATGGAGGAGAGAATGAGGAACAGAGGCATAGAGAGGACACAGAAGGGCTACAGCAGGGTGTAGGGCAGGTAAGGTGACCTGACTGCTGCTATGGTGAGTACTATAGGGAATATGGTGGGACTTCAAGGTCTTGCAGTAGAATGTTTTGGATAGAAAGTTGAGGAAAAATTCATTACTTCTATGGTTCATGAGACAGCTTTTTCTTTTTACAGTTCTACGCTAAGCAGGTGGGAGGTTGCTGAAGAGTCCGAAATGCTCCTGCTCCCTAAGGGCTCTGGAGTGAGAAGCCCAGGCCAGTAACCAGGGTTTGGGGCACAGCAAATAGCCTGGAGCCAAAGCAATTGGTAAAGACATCCTGGCTTTTGTCAGTGTTACGGGAAGGGAAGAAGTAGTACACCTGCACTCCCACCTTCTAACAGAGATTTCCTTGTTTGCTTTTAGCCCTATGAAACGAGGAAACACTGCCCTGTAACAGCATCAAGGAAGGGTAAAGTTTGTTTTCTGGGTAAAGTGAAAGGAATCTGGTACAGCTGAGTTGCTCACCAGGGGAGTGCTGACAAATGCCACTCCCACCCTTTCCCATATGGGACCACCTGGTAGAATTTTTGCACTATTAAGTTCTTGTGGCAGTTGGATAAACTTCCCCCCAGCATCTTTGCTTTGTGCCTGATCCATGATGTTCACCAGTCCATTAGCTGATTTTTACTCAAGACAGATGGGTCATAAGGAACTGAATTCTACTGCAGGTCAGAACCACCAGCAGATATTCCAAATGCACAGGTATGAGGGTGAAGTGCTGTGTCCAACAGCAGTTTTGGCTGGGAAGTCCTTGTGCTTTTCAGAGACAAAACCACGTGCCCACAGGAATGTCAATACTTAATCAGCATTTCACCTGCAAATTTCTGTGTCCATTGTCAGTACCTCTCTTGAATACTCTGAAAGTCTTCATCAGTCGTTTCCTAAGTCTACAGACAGCTCTGCCTGGGCAGTACTTATTTGGGTAAATCCGTGTTCAGCTTTGCAGGTTTCTGAGTCTGCTTTCTGAGGAGCTCAGCCTGGATCAGGTCCAGATATCACCCACACAGGCAGCCTGTCCTGACTCAGTTAAAGATCTGGGGCTGCATCTCCCAGACTTGTTTTGTCCCAATAGCCTTTTGGATCTCACCTTTAGAAGTTAAAAAAAAGCTTCTGGAATCATAGCCCAGTACAGACATGTCACCTGTAGAGCAGATCTGGAAGGAAAACTCCTGCTGCATATCCCAAAACTCCTCCAAGAGAGAAAGAGGAACACAGTGCAATACCAAATTATTGGATAAATGCATCCTGAAAATGCCATTTATGGATTAAAAAGGTTTGTTTGTTTATTAACCAGCACACCTGGCATTTTCTTAGTGCAACACCAAGGTGGTTCTTTCTGAATGGTTAGCACAGAAATGGAGAAAAAATATCAACAGTGGACTGTGTACATGAAAATAAACCCCAATCTTAGATTACAGTGGGCATTCAGCAAGCACAGCTGACTTTGAGCATGGGTTTGACCTTCTCACTGGTCCCAGCTGAGTAGAAAGGACAGAAACATTTAGCTTGACCTTCCTCTCACTCCACTTCTGTGCCAACATAACTTCATTGGCACCAGTGTAAATCCTCTGTTGACAGGGGTGGATGGAGAGCACTACTAGACCTGTGGACTGGCAGGTGAAGCCCCTCCTCTGGGACTTTTCCTCCTCAAATCCCTGGTCAATGAACTTGCTGATCCTCACAGGAGGGCTGATACATCACAGGCTCTCTCCTGGTCCAATTTTTTGCCTGTCAAATCTGTCCAAGGGGCTGGAGAATGGGGAATGAAAATAGACAAGGTTAGAGGTGGCTGAAAGTTGGACTTTCTCTCCAGCTGAAATTCATCACATGCTGCAAAACATAAATCCTGCTTTGGGACCTTAAATGGAATCTCTAATGGGGTCTCTAAGAAAAGGAAATATGGGAAAAATATTTCAAAACCAAAAAAAACCTCACCTTCATTTTATTTATCTAATAAATGATGCTGGGATTGAAACATAGGTTTATCTAAACCATTGTTGATGGTTTCTCTCATCTTTTTTAGCTGGTTTCTAGCACATGTAACCCTGTCAGTGTTCCTTCCATAGTTTTGTGGAGTCAGGCACACTTTCACAAGACTTCATTTGTGACAAAATGGCATTTCTCAGTTAAAAAAAAAAAGTCCATGAAGATGAATCACAAGCTTCTAGCACTGGCTTTTCTCCTTGTTCCCATCTGCACACAAGGCTGATCCAGAGCAAACCTTCTACCTTAGCCTGGGTCAGTTGTACATTTCCTGCATTTATTGTTTGCCTGCTATCCTTCCTGTTACGAAAGGGAAGCTGGCAAGATAAATTCATTGGGATTAGTCTGCACTTGAAAGCACTGTCCCTGTCCTAACCCCGTCGAGGAATGCAGAAGGACACTGCTGTCCCCTGACACACCTCGGAGGGGTCTCACGGGGGGCGCCGCTGGCAGCAGGTGAAAGAGGGACAGTGCAGGAGGGCTTTGTTGGGTGTAGGTGGCACATCCCCGCTCTCTCCTTTCCCCAGAGCCCTTGTACAGCCCCTGGCTCAGCCCACTGTAGGCTCATCCAGACCCACCATCCTCATGGTCCCAGCACCAAGGAGCAGGGGACAGTACGATGCTGCTGCCGCACACAAGGGAGTCTGTGGGGGCACAGACATGACCTTGGGAGCCGTGTGGGCAAGTGACTCGAGCACAGACTTCATTAAATGCTTCACTCTGGCCCTGCTGATTTCACAGGGTTGTGTTCCCAGGGTAGATGGGCTGTGGGTACTGTGGGAACTCTCTCTCCTGTGTGTTGCTGGATGTGTCCGAAAGGAAAAGCATCATTTCTGCTCCCACCAGCCAGCACAGATCAGAGGCCCTCGCTGTTTGTGGGTTTCAGTCCTGCAAAGGACTTCAGGCCACTACCACACCCTTCTTACCCATTTAATCCCATCCAACTGCAAGTGGCCGTGGGGCAACACCAATCTGTGTATGCATGGCAACAATGTCCATTCCCAAATATCAAGGTCAGGTGGGACAGGCACCATCCTGTTCCCATTGCAGAGGATGCTCGTTGGATGCCTCTGAAAGGCCTCGGATGAGCAAACTCTGTTTGTCTTGTCTTGAGTAAACAGGTGACATTCCCTGATAAGCAGACAGGATAGAAGCAGGAAGGAAAACCTGAGGTATGGGTATCCAGCAGAATTGCTCAGCTGAGAAAGAAAATAAACCTTGCCTTTTTATGTGGTAGGGAGAGCCAGGGAAGCCTTTCATCCCGTCTGCTCTTTTTAAAGGGAAATGGTTCCAAGAACGCAATATTTACTTAGTATTAAATGCAATCTTTGCCAAACATTGAAAAAGATCGGTCTAGTTTTCACTGTAGTTGTGTAGCCTGACCACTTTTATGTTAGAATTACTACAGAAACCCTGAGAGTTTTGTACCAGGCTCCAAATCTGCTGGGCAACTCCAGCCAGCCTTTGGAAATCTTTCTAACTGAGGAAACTAAGACATGAAGCACTAAGTCCTCAGCAGTATTCCATGTCTTTGGAACATGTTCCAAACAGCACAGTCATTGCTCGGTCCTTCCTGGACCCCATTCCCACTTTTAAGAGGAACTTTTAGCTGGCAAAAGCCCCAGCAGGACTGCATGGCGTGCTCCAGTCAAGCTGCCCTAGCAGGTCGCCCCTGCTGTAAGCAGGTCTGACTGCTCTTGCTGCTTGCACCCTCCCCTTCCTGGGCACCCCTTGGATGCCCTGCTGGGGCAGTAGGTTCAGCCCACCGAGCTGTCAGGAAACCTCACAGATGTTTCCTGAGCTGGTTTGTAGCCAGTGTGGCGGGATGAAGCAAAGTGGCAGGTGGAGGAACTGGTTGAGCACCGGAGATGCCACAGGGCAGGGACAAGAAGGGGACACAGTTAAGGCCATGAGGAGAAGAGATAATCAGCTTCATTCAAGCCCTCATGTGTCACACAGAGGAGAGGAAATAAAGTCAAATGAACCCACCCACGTGAATTTTCCTGTTTGAGTAGTTTCAGCAGGAAAATTTGTATCCTCAAAGCTAAACATTATATTTAGAGAGGAATTTTGCCTGGTCCTACCAAGAGTCCTTGTTTTATTCAGACAAGCAAGAGAGTCACATAGATATTTCTCATGGGACCTCAGGAACAGCTCCAAAGACTTTTGTTAGATGTGAAGGACAAATCCCTTTAAATCAGTTCGTTCCTCCCTTTTGGAGCTGTGTAATTCCATTTTGCTCCCTGAGCAAATGAAAAAGCACTCTGTGCTGTCAACCCAAGGGACTGCTTTGTACTGCAAATGAGTTTTCCTTCAAGAAGGACCCTCTAACTCCCTGTGCATATGTGAAGCATTAAGGGAATTAATGAACATCTCGTTTGCACTAGTCTTTGAGTGATGCCTGCTCCCTGCTACCCAGGGCTGCTCCAGTTGCCCTGTGCTTTCTGCAATGATCAAGCAGCAGCTCTGGCTGTGCCTCCAGGTCCCATCTTGCTCCACGGATGTAGCTCCTGGGAAGCTGCATGTGGCTCAGTGCAGCTTTTCTGTCCACAACATGAGCGGGAACTGGAGCTTGCTTGGTGCTGCAAGTCCATGAGCACCTTCGGGCACAGAGGGACCCTGGGGACAGACGAGGTCCCCGAGGGAGTCGCGTGAGCTGATTCGTGTTTATGCAGCAGCACAGCTGTGCATGGGCTCTTGTGTTCAGGGAGCAAAGTTCTCATTAATTTTATTAGTGTAGCAGCTCTGGGCATGCCGGAGCTAAAATTCCCTGAGCACTCACAGGGAGGGTGAGCTCCCCAGGCTTTAGGGCAGCCAGCAGTTAATAGGATTTAATAGGTACCCACCAGAGGTGGGCTCAGATTGGGGGGGGGATCACTAGGAAACCACCCATCTTGAGTCGTCCCAGCCAAAAACCTGGGAGAAGGAAACCCAACTGGGCACTGCTCCTCCAGTACGCTGGCAAAGGATGAATCAGTTGATTTAACAAACAGTGGGTTTTCAGAGGAAGAAAAGGAAAATGTTAACAGGAAGATAATGAGTAACACAGGATACCTAATCACTTCTGCAAAGCTTGATCATAACTGGTGAGTGTCCTTATCTCAGTGTCCCCAGGGAGGCAACTGCGAGATCAAAAGCTCTGGAAGTGAGAAGGTGGGTTTCCAGTGCAATAAACTGCACAGGTCTCTGAGGACTCACACCATGGCAGTGTGCAGGGATGGAAGGCATGAACAAGCTGCAGCAGAGAGAAGGACAGATCCAGCACAGGCAAAATCTGTGGAGTCTCCTCCCAGAGAGGGGTGTATGGGGAAGGCAACCCCTGCTAGCAGTTACTCATCAGTTCTCCATCAGTGAGGGGCAGTTCTGCCTCCTCTGCTGCCCACCCTGACTCCCCAGTTGGCAGACGGAGATGGGCTTGGTCCAGTGTGTTTGTTCCAGCCTGCTTAAAACAATCCTTGGTATTTATGGTTAATGCAGAGCCAAAAATACGTCCAACACCCAGTCAGCTGGCTTTTCTCTGAGCTACACAAATCAAATCAGCCCTTAATTGAATTTCCCTCTGTTGAGGCAAACTGGAGCTCGAGCACTGGGATTTCCTTGGATTGTTCCCTCCGGTGAAGCTTTCATCCAATTTCGCTCATGTGCCTGGCCCTTCTTAATGACTTCACACAGAGCTGTATGCAAATTGGCTTAATGAGCTGGGGATGCTCTCAGCTGGGCAAGGGGAGGGTGGAGCATCAGGCCAGTTAGTGTGGCGTGCTCAGGTGCCAACACCAGTGTCAAAGGTAGCTCGCTGGTCACCCAGTGCCAGCAGCTACTGCGGATGTGAGACGTGTTGGATTAGATTGCTCTTTCCACAGTCCCACCGTGCTTTGTCACTCCCTGCTATATCATCTAAATTGCCCTGTGAATAAAATTCAGGGCAGGGGGCCCCATGAACCATGGGAAGCTGCTGCTCCACCAGGAGCTCTGTGTTCCATGTGTGCGCTGTGCTCCTGCATCAGTGGATGATGGGGAGCACCCAAACTCTCCTTTTTCCCCTACCAAATGGATGGTGCAGGTTCGCTGCAGGCCCAGGGATGGTGGCCAGGTCCAGGTCCAGATCCAGAGAGCAGGTCCTCAGGAAATGTCGAGGTGATGAGGTAGGCCAAGGTCAGCCTGTGGGTCAGGGTCAGGGCAACCAGGCCTAGACACAGCCTGGTGGTCACCAGACAAGTCCATAGAATCATAGAACCATTGATGTTGGAAAAGACCTCTTTTCACATCTTTTCATAGTACGTGATCATTCACCACATACTCCTCCCCCTAAGTCGCTCCAAGCCCCACAGGAACCTCGTGCTCTTCCTCCCTTCTCTGGGAGGTGACAAGAAGGATCAGTATTTTCCTTTCTGTGGTTTTAAAGGACTGTTTCCGTCCACCGGGACTGCCTTGGCTGCTCCCCAGCCCGGGGCCAGCCTGCCACCTCGTGTTCAAAGGTGAGGATTTTCTGTGGTTTTGCTCAGGACACTGAAAATGCCTCAGGCATTACTTAATTCATTTGTATTTAGGACTCCTAAAGCTCTGAAGAAATTAAGAAAACCTTGAGGAGCACAGCTCTGTGGGGGAGGCAGGGATGCAACAGAAATCACCCCAGTGTCCCCAGTCCTGGCTTTGGTGGCACAGCTGATTTCAGGGAGGTTATTGCCTGGTGTTTCATTATCCAAGCAAGGATGAGCACCTCCTGGATTTCAAGCAGCTGTTTTAGACTGTCCCTGCTACAGTGGAGGATTTGGGTCCATTCCTCTTGTAGTGTCCCCTGCAACTCGATGTGACTCTCCTTGCCCTTAAGCCTGGCCTATGATTTGCAGCATCCACACCAAAAAGCCCATGGAAGCTCCACTGCTTTGCTTTGCTGAAGATCTCAAGCATCATTGAGGTGCTCATGGGCATCAGAGACAGACGTATGGGCTCCAGAGTCCACTTGTGGGACATCAGTATCCACTGAGTGGTGGCTGGAGGCCAGACCATATGTTCAGGGTACCTCACACAGCCCTAAATACCTGTGTAAGCCAAGGACTCCAGGTCCTTACCAGGTCCTTATCAGGGTCTTCACCTCAAACTGGAGCCTGATCACCTTACACTTTTCTCCTTTTCCTGCGCTCTTAACAAGCGTTAAGTATTCATTAGAAAGGATAGATGTTTATAGGGTGTAAGATTTTTTCCAGATTATTTTTTCATTTTCCTAAATACTCCTAAGAGTGTGACAAATTCTTCTCATAAATCCTATTAGTGGTTAATGAACCCAGAGGGACGTGTGCCATCGCCTTGTTGAGCTCTGCTGTAGCTTTCTACTGATGTTCTCTTCTATTTCTCCTGTCTTTCACAGTTTTGTTTCATACTTTTCTTCAGTACCATCCTTTCTACCCTTTGTACGAAATTTTACTCCTGCCCCTGTTCTTGCTGCAAGCAGTGTGATGTGCCACATATGCCCCACTAATGGGACAAGCAAAGGGCACACAAGTGATGTGCAGAGGCTATGCAGGATGGCAGGTATGGGTAAAATATTCTCAAAAAAAAAGTCTCATTTGCCCAACTCTATTGACCTTTGCAGCTCACAGCCGAGGGGTGACAGCAGCTGGAGTAGCTGTTACCTGCCCATGGCAGGCAAGTTGGAACTAGATGATTTTTAAGGTCCTTTCCAACCCAAAAAGTTCTATAATTCTATGAGTCTAGGAAGTCAGCTGCCTTCACTCAGTTTTCACAGTGGACATGTAGGGACTGAGCTGAAAAATGGTGTTAGGTCAGAGGCAGCTTAGAAACGGGGAAAAATATCACTTAATACTCCTGATTTTGGGTTTCGTTTCTTACACAGACCTGATTCTTCTTCTTCTTCTCTGTGCACAGGCAGAGCTGCCCAGCTGAGAAGGGCTGGGTACCTGTACGCTTACGGGTGTCACTCAGAGATACCTCTATGGCTCCCCAGTGGGCGATGACTTGAACAGGCACCATACAGTGCTCAGTGTGACCATGGCAAAAGTCAGTTTCTGGGACTAAGTGGAAGCACCAGCTGCTTCCTGAAATGCATTGGACATCACATGGCATGTCTGTGTCGCTGGTGTCACCCACAGGGGTCACGGCGAGATGGTGCAATTCTGTCTCGTGAGCAACCACGGGCTGAGCAAGGCAAAGTTGTGCTGCCGTGCCTCAAGTGACCTTCCCCTTCCTTCTCATGTGGCTGGGCCAGCTGGGAGTCAGACTGCAGGATCAGCTCTCCACGAGCTCTGAGACGAAGCAAAGGGAAGCTCCGCGGCGATGATTTGTCCCCATTAGCGGCGGGCGGCGGACGCGGTCTGGCAGAGCGGCACCCATTGAATTCTGCCCGGGTATTGAGGAGCCTCTTGGCAGCTCAGCTGGAGGATGACTTATGGATTTGTTTACTCGCTGGGGCTCCGACTCACGTTCAGTGTAGGCCAAGCTGAGCCAAATTTGCACATTTTGCTAATATGGCATGTGCACATTAGGCATGAGGAAACATGCTAAAGCTGCAGCGACTCAGCCATGTGTGTGCACTCCTTGGTTTCCTCGTTCCTGCATAGCAATGCCAGTCGAGGCAGGAGGTAAGGCCACGGCAGACCCTATTGTTGGCTCCAGCTTTGGCTGCTGACCTGCTTATCCAAGTGCAAAATGGTGTGTAAGATGATTAAATCATCTTCCAAAGAAGGGTTGAAATCCTTGCTTTTCCAGTAAACAAGCAGGTAACTGTTTACTGGAACAATGTGAACCCTGGCCAAGAAATTGTGCAGAGTGCTAGAAATATTGAAAATGACCCCATGTGTCCTCATAGCAGCAGGTCCTCTAATAAGATGAAGAACAAGTACATGGCAAATTTCCAGTGACTTTAATGTGCATAAAAAATCTGGTTGTGCCTGGTCATGGCTTTGTGATCTTCCAGTGGAATTGCTATTTGGTACTGACTTGCTCTTGCATCTTTATTGCTTATTTAAAATGTGCCTCTGCTTGGACTGGAGTTTTGTAATAGTGGCCCTTTAGGCTCCCACATCTATTGCCTCGGAAAACATCACATTAAAACCTGCTCAGCTGTACAAATCCCAGCCCTGCAGACAGAATACAAAACATCTCTGGCGCCTTCCTGGGCTCCCTGTAAAGCACTGACAAAGCCAACCCCGAATCTGCAGGGGTGATCACACCCCTGTGACTGTTCCCTCTCACCACACGCTATGAAAGTGCCCTCCAGGCTTCTGCTTCGATGTGACAACCTCAGCACACAGCAGATGGACTGCAATGCTGAAATGCATCTACCTCCACTCCTCCACCAAAGTGTGTTTATCTCTGCTGTAGAGATAAACAGTTTTAAATTATTAAGTCATTTACTGCCTCTAAGAGCTGGGAATGGTGTTGCTGGCATTAGCAAGTGCTGGGATCCACAGGTAGTGCAAAAGTTAAACTGATGTTGTCCTGTTCCTGATATTTTTTAGTGGTACCCAGAGCTGTTGGAGTTTTTGTCCCACCTTTGTCCCTCTGCTGCACAGTGACACATCCCTCTCTTTCTCTAAAATCTAACTTGGTTCATGGACACTGTATAATAGCCTTGAAAAAAAGGGGGAAATCTCATCTCTCAGCCTTCATCCACAACCAGTGCCGTGCTTGGGGAGCCAACCTGCCGAAATTGCTCTCACACCCTCTGAAACAGGGATCTGATTTGAACAACCTCAGTAGTGCACAGTAGGATATGGTCTTGCTTTCTTATTGAGACAAGTGATTTTTTTTCTCCTTTTTGTTTACTTGTAAAAGGCCTTTTCCCAAGTTCAGGCATACCCAAGCATGAGAAGAGTTTCTCTTGGAGGTCTCCTAAAGTCCTGTATGAGGACCCAGAGTGCTGAACACACAGCTGTGGGTTTATGTGCTGAGGGACCAAGAAACATCAAAGCTTGTTGAGCCGAGCCCTGCACAGGCCTGCTGGTGCTGGCCCCAAGAATTCATGGTGGCTGGTGTTGGCCCTGGACAGTCATAAGATATTGGCCCAGAGCATCCTGTGGATGATTGAGTGACCTGTGGACCCTGCACTGGCAGCAGAGCACAACCTCAACAAGCTCAGGAATGGGTAGTCAAATTAGTCCCATGGAGAAGTTAATAGCTAACCCAATCCTGTTCTGTAGGACTGGACAGGTGGCACTGTATAAACCTTCATGCCTTCTCTGGGTCAAGGACCAAAAACATGGAAAATCCCATCTAGGTTTTCCTCATGATCCCTCTCCTGTCTGGACTTTGTTTTCACACAGTCTCTGTTTTTCCCCTTGGAAAAGGCTTGTGCTGTTCTTTTCAGCAGCCCTGCAGGATGGAGCTGACTCTGTGTGTTGGATGTTGGGAAGGTGGAGGTGGGTACCTTGTCGAGATACTGGCAGAATATAGGAGCTTTTTGAGTTCTTGAGGTGTGTATATCACAGGTGGGCAACTCCTTCTTACAGGTGAGTGGACAGAGGTGTAAGAAACAACAACCAAATGCTTCTGAGGCTGTGGAAATCTGATAATCCTTGGTGCCCCTGTGCTTTGTGTTACAGAATCATAGGATGGTTTAGGTTGGAAGGGACCTCTAAAGGTCATCTAGTCCAATCCCCCTGCAATGAGCAGGGACACCTTCCACTAGAACAGTTTGCTCAGAGCCCTGTTCAACCTGGCCTTGAACACCTCGAGGGATGGGGCATCCACAGCTTCTCTGGGCAACCTGTGCCAGTGTTTTACCACCTTCATTAAAAAAAGACTTCTTGTACCTACTCTAAATAGACCCTCCTTCAGTTTAAAACCATCACCCCATGCCCTGTTGCAACACACCCAGCTAAAAAGTTTGTCCCCAGTTAAAAAGTTTGTCTTCCAATTGTGTTCTAGAAAAAATATCCAAGTCCAAAACAATGTTTAGGAGCATCATTCCTCTACAGGCTCCTAACCTGTGCCAGCACCCACAGGTGTTGCTGACACTGGCAGGAGTTAGGTGCTAGCTAGTGTTCACACATCTGGATTCCAGCTGTTGTTTTGGCAGGTGTGCAAGGACCTGGGCTGGCTGGAAGAGAGCAAACACAAAATACAGGGAGTCCTGCATGGGAACACAGTCGGGAGGGGATGTTCTGTGTCTCTGCCTCCAGTTCACTGAATCACATCACCCACGCCTGGACAACAGCCTTCATCGGGCATGTCTTGGCATTGTGCCTCCCTGCACAGCCTGCACAGCCTTGTCTGTGTTCTCCCGAGACTCGTGAGGCTGAGCTGTGTGTAGCTTGTCAGAGAATATACAAGAGGCTGACAAGAAAAGTCCATAGGAACAGGAGGACCTCACAGGCAATCAGGGTCTCCAGGGAAGTGGGATGAAGTCATGGCAGAAAGACACAGGGAGATGAAATCAGACAGATACGTAGATGCTGCTAGACCAAGTCCAAACCTGAGCTCATGTTTTCAGTGTCACCCTTGTCCCTCCAGTATCTTGCATCAAGGAAAAAATTACTCTTTTTCAACTGTGGTTCTCTTTGCAAGCAAACAAATGGAGCTGTGTCTGATGAGGACAAACTACAGAGATTTGGAAAGGATTTCCAAACATTTAATTTTGAAGATTTGGAAATGTCATGTTCATTTTAGCCTCCGTGCAATCCTCTGTAATGCACAACCTATGGCAAACACGGGGAAAGGGAAAAAAAGGAATAAAATAATTGAAAAATGATCCAGATCAGCAGGTCTCATCTGGAATTGTCAAGGCAGAATGACTCAATCTTATCTAGACATTTTTCAGTGCTATTGCAGCAGGAATGGGGCCGCCAAGGCTCAGCACAGTGCCTCTGGGGCAATGAGGCAATGAGGCTTTCAAGGCCAGAATTGTCCTTGCCCACCTCCAGGTCTGGGATCCTCAGTCCGAGAAATATGTGGATGTGTTGTATTTGGTCCATAGGAGACCATGAAGATGCTCAGAGGGCTGGAGCACCTCTGCTATGGACACAAGCTGAGACAGCTGGGGTTGTTCAGCCTGGAGAAATTAAGGCTCTGGAGAGACCTTTTGGCACCTTCCAGTGCCCGAAGGGGGCTTATAAAAAAGAGGGAGAGTGACTCACTCTAGGACAAGGGGGAATGGTTTTGAACTAAATGATAATTAACTTAGATTAGTTATTGGGAAAAGATTCTTTACTGTGAGGGTGGTGAGGCCCTGCCACAGGTTGCCCAGAGAAGCTGTGGCTGCCTCATCCCTGGGAGTGTCCAAGGCCAGGTGGGACAGGGTTTGGAACAACCTGGTCTGGTGGAAGGTGTCCCTGCCCATGGCGCAGGGTCAGAATGAGATGAGCTTCAAGGTCCCTTCCAACCCAAACCATTCCGTGATTCCGTGATTGCTGTGAATCTCTGGCCAGCCTTTCAGTAAAAGCACTTTGAAGCACACCAGCTCTTTGCACGTTCATTCTCATGGGGGCTTCATTAATGCAAATGTATGGTGCGAGCCTTTTTTTTTGTTTGTTTTTTTGTAATCTCTCATTTGCTTTCCTAATGTCAGCCTCCAGAGGGCGAAAGCCTTTCGGAAAGACGCTGGGAACAGCTCCGGCCAAGCATCTGCTTGCAAAGTCCCAGCAGAAAGATCCGTCCTAAGGAATTCCCGCCCAGTTCATGCACTTTCTGATTCGTTTCTGTCTTGACGTCTCCGGCTCCCAAGCCTGACCGCTGCTGGGAAGGCCAGGGCGATGGACTGGTTGGGGGAAGTGGAACATGAATTCCTAAATCGGGGCTTCCTGGAAAAGTTTGGGGACGATGAAACCGGCTGATGTCTTAAGTCAGATGGGAAGTTTTCTGGTGGCTTGTCCCGGGAGCTGGTTCACAAGCCAGAAATCTTGGGCGATGCAGGAAAGTCCTAATTCTGGTGATGCAGATGTTATTTACAATATCTTTGCGAAGATCTGTAGGAAAGAAGGGGATCTTCCACTCGCCATCTTCAGAGAGGGTACAAAATCCTACCAGATCAGGACATCCTGGTGCTCAAACCCTAATCCAGAGCCCAAAGTCATGGAGAAATGTGTCCCAGGAGAGCCAGTATTAAAGAAGGGGCTGGATGCTTTTGAGGACAACACATACATTGCTGCTTGTTGAAGACACCCAATTCCTGGGAAGTGCTGAGTGCCTGCTCTGAAAGAAACAGGTCTTTTGTGTGTGTTTCCACAGAAACTGGAAAAATAATAACTGGTGGGAATATCATAGTCATGGGCAGAGATGTTATTGTTGGGAAAAAGGGTTTTGAGAGGGCATGGAGATAAGATGCAATGAGCAGGAGCAGTTTGGAAGTGAGAAGAGAAATGGTCTTGACGAAAGTGGAGAAAAAATAGGACTGCTGGGGGCCTCAGTGGATGGAATATTTCAGTGTATACATGCACATACATCAGCTATACCACTAATAATCTCAGTCTATACAGTATAATTCAATTCTGTAGGATAGAAGAAGGTCACAAGCCACAGGCTTGCCCCAGGCATGCTCCAGGAGGATGCTGCTGTCAGCTGCAGGGACCCAGCACCGCTGCATCCATCCTGGCACCATCACTGAAACTGGCTGAGTAATTAAATCATTTACTGCTACATTTCTGTCAGATCTCATTACACAGCACCTGAGTTATTTTTCCAGCTGAGTGATTGCCTGGATCCTACTCTGGTGGTGCTAAATATCCCATCCCTGATAGAATCCCTGGCAGCAGCCTCAGAGGGGATATTTGGTCAGGACTGGCATTTTCTTCTGCAGCATTAGTGCTGCCAGCGTATAACCCTGATGTGGACGTGGCCGTGCCTCATCCGTCATCACAGCTCACCATGGGCAGAAGGGGAGAAGTTCAAAGAAGGGATGCAGGGAAGATCAAACATGAGTAGGTTGGGGCTCCTTGTCCTTGAAAAGAGGTGGCTGGAGGGGAAACATGGTGAGGCTTATGAAACTGGGAGAGGACAGGCTGTTCAGTGCTCCAGCCAATGGCAAATAAAATTAAAAATAAATTATAGATAGATAAGGGCATCAGCTGAGGTTGCCAGGCTCAAAACAGACAAATCAGCCAGTGTTTGGTACAAGGTCTGGTATGTAAGCTTTGGGTGGTGAAGGCTGGTCCTGCTTTCTCTAGAGGACCCTGAGTGGTCACAGGAGAGAAATCCATGAAGGATCACCCAGTACACAGAGACCTCAGGTGCTGCAGGCTCTCCCCAAGCCACAAACTGTCTGAAACATTTCCTCCTTTGCAGAGGAAATGACATTACCTATTATTATACCTTTCCCAGGCATCTGGTTCTGGTATCAGGGATGGGACTGTGGGGGACTGGGACATGGGATGACCCAGTACAGCAACCCTCTCACATTCTTATAACCCTTTGGCTGATGTAAAGCAGCTGCAGCAGAAACAGCCCCAGTAGAGCCTTTGCAGCTCACCTGAGCTGCCCTATTTCTCACCTCACTTTTGTAGCACAGGTGTGGGTGGTTGGTGCCAGCACAGATGCTCTCCTTACACCGATGCAGTTGGAGAAACACCTGGAAACAGATCCCCCATGTTCATCCACCTGCCTTATGCCAAGCTAAGGGGTTTCCCCTCTGCCTCAGCTGTCTCTTGTATCCGATAGACCCTGAATCAGTTTTTTGCACAGTCCAGCATTAACAGCACAGATGGAGCAACTATACTGGAATATGCATGGCTTTTAGTCAAAAGAAATAAATTACAACGGCACACAGAGGTAATTTTCTGTGGCTAGGGCTGGCATAAAAGTCTCTTGCAAAAAAAAGACCTCCTTCTCCCCTTGTCTGCTTTCCCATCCAAAATAATCCCCCTGGCCAAATGCGTGTGCAGAACTGGCTTGGGTTCACAAGAGAGTTTTTAAAAGCCCCATCTTTCGATTTTTAATTTGCGTGTATCTGACAATGAAGGAGCTAAACACGAGCACAGCAAAGCTCATGTGTTTTTTTCATTGCCACTTCTCAGAGCGTTACTGTGTTTTGAAGTGGTTTGTACTGAAGAAAAATGTCAAATACAGGGAGCAACAAAACAAGTTGTTTGTCAGTGCAAACCCACCTTCACAGCACTTCCCAAACATTCTGTCTATGTTCTGCATTTTGTGTCAATGTTCAGTGTTCAACATGCTTGCTTCATTTCCTTATTCTTCTTTATTTTTTCTTAAAAAAAAAAAAAATAGACAAGGTTTGAAAGCAGAGAACATGCCAAGTGCTTCAGAGAGCTTTTCTAGCAAGGCTTGTCAGGTCCTACATCTGAAGCTGCTCAACTTGACAGCCTGTGAACTCCCATATCTTTAACCAAAGCCCTGAAAACACGATATTCTGCTTAAATTACCCTAACCCTTTAAACTACTCTAACCCTTTATAGCTGTTTAAGCTGCTTAAAAGTCAGCTAAGGTTCAGATGCTAAAGCATGGCAGAGTAGCCGAATGCTATAAACTCTCCTGGCTTTGAAATGATCTCAAAATTGAAAATTGTTCAACCGGTGGTATTTAAATATTCATTGCTCTAAATCTAAGAAAATTTGCTTCTAAATAGGATTGAATTATGAGCCTCAAAGAGATTTGCAGCACAAAGCCCCATTTGCAGGGAGCCTGAGCAGCAGTTTTAAAGTTGTGCAGTTAGGAAATTCCTCCTTAAGTGGCATCTTTAGCAGACGCTTCACGAAATTGCCTTCAAGGATCAAAAAAAAAAAAATACAGATGCAATTAATTTGCCTGGAGTTTTAAACCTCATTGACATCAACAAAACGAGCTGTATTTTATCTGCCTGGCTCCCAAGCTGAGAGCAAAACCTGGCAGTGACATAAAATCGGTACGGCTCGATGGTTTTGTGCTCGTTTCCTCAGATTCATTAAAGCAGCGGTGATGGGGATGTGGAATCGCGCACACACACACAGAGACAGGCACAGACCGAAACTCCTTGCTCGAGTGGGATGGAGAGGGCCCAATCCCAGGCACAAGGAGAGTTGTTTTGGAGTCCCAAGCACCACGTGGGCCACCCTTTGAAATTGCCAGGAGCCCGGGCAGTTGTGTGCATCAATAATGTTGTGCCTGTGTGTTCGTGCCAGCTCTTAGCCCATTGTTGTTGGGGTCAGAGGAGGTGACACCAGTTGGGGGTGAGGGGCAGATGCCTCCATGTAAACACGATGTAAAGTGCCTCCACTTTACACAATGCCTCCACTTTACACGATGTAAAGTGTTTGTGGCCAAGTATTTTCCCTTCTAAAAGAACAGGACGTGATTTTCCTGGCTGAACCAGGGTGAGACCTTGTTGAGTCACCTCTCCTGCCTTCGTCTAGCTGAGGAAACAAGTTAAATATCAAACTCTTCAGTAAAATCCATTAACCAGCTCCAACACTGCCAAGAGCCACTGGGGAGGAGCGGAAAGGGATGCAATGTGGCTATTTCCTGGGCATTGAGCTCATCTGAAATGCCCAGCAAAACCCCATGGGGACCCATTCCCAAGCTGGAGGACACTGGGGAGCTTGCTCACTTCAACCATAGAGATGTCCTCCTCCAAACCACCATGAGCACCAGGAAAGCCTTGTGGGGCTTGATGGTACTTACAGCTTGAGCATCTATATCCCACAGAGAGATCCTACAACTCCCACTCAGCCCTTTGATCAGAGATTACAGAATCATAGAGCTGGTTTGGGTTGGAAGGGACCTTTAAAGGTCATCTAGTCCAATCCCCCTGCAATGAGCGGGGACACCTTCAACTAGATCAAGTTGCTCAGAGCCCCATCCAACGTGACCTTGAATGTTTCCAGGGATGGGGCATCCACCACCCTTCTGGCAAACTGTGTCCTCATCGTGAAAAGAGGGTAGTCTAAATCTAACCTCCTTTAGTTTAAAATCATTACCCCATGTCCTATGACAACAGAACCTACTAAAAAGGACCACTCGACCTTCTCAGAATCCAGCCTGGAATTGGTGCCCGGGCTGATACCAGTCACAGCAGTGTTGGGAATCATGTGTTGGGGCACAGGAGCTACCTCTGGCCTTTAATTAGGAATTTCAGTTGCTTTAGTGGTGCTGGTCATGGAGGTTTCCCAGAGCTTGAGGATGGGAAATCTATGGGGTGATTTTAATGTGATAACATCGGCTTGACAGATGCTGCAAAAACCTGCAAGTGCAGGAAAGCAGCTGCCTACCCTGTCCAAACTATGTGTTTCTTTTTATCTTCAGAAACCAAGTCTCCTCTGGAAGGAAATGCCTGCACATTTAGAGATCAGAGGTGGTAAGATGCCAACACTTCAGCTCTTAAAATTACACCTTGTGCTTTTTAACCAAGCCTTGCGGGGAAAGACGTCAATGAGTGATGCAGGTGATGGGTGCTGCGAGCCTTAATGTCACACTCCCACCATTTCCCTCCCTCCTACTGGAGCTGCCAGGGGGTGGGGCACCTGCCCTTCCTCCAAAACCCACCTGTAATTTACTGCTCCAGTATTAAAGGCTGGAGTATCAGCCCAAACATCACCCTTGGAGCAGCAGGGTGTAAATCCCCGCCACTCACCGCAGGACCACAACTGTGGTGGGGCAGTTCTTCGTGGGATCCTGCTGTCATCTCCAGCCTCGAGGAGGTCTGGGAGAGCCCAGCAGCTCTCATGCCTCTTGCAGCCTCATCTAAGATTTGTTAATTGTGCTGTGCTTGCTTGAGCCCTGGCTCTATAATTAGCAGTGCTGCATCAGCAGGTGCTGATGCCTCAGTGTTAATCGTGGAGCTCGTTTTCCAGGAGCTGCTGGCGTTCCAGACAAATGAGGGGTTATTTTGGGTTACTTGTCCATCTCGAAGTTTCCCTGGGTCCGTTCAAACCTCTGCAGGTTTGCTATGTAATGGCAGTGCTGGATTTTTTTTATGGCAGCTAACCAATTATTCTGACTGGGAAACACTCCTGGAGTTTGAAACACGGTCCTGTGGGCTTCATATGGAGACCCCAGTGGGTGACACTTGAGAAGGGAGATGGGACCTGGCCTGGGGACCCAGCCCCAGGGCAGCACTGAGCACAGAATCACAGCATTGTTAGAGTTGAAAGGGACCTCTGGAGCTCACCTAGTCCAACCCCCCCAACAAGGCAGGGTCACCTGGAGCAGGTGACACAAGAACACATCCAGGTGGGTTTGGAATGTCTCCAGATCTCCAGAGAAGGAGACTCCACAACCTTCTCTGGCAACACCAGGGCAGTGTTAGAGGCATCACCCCAAAGGAAGGGTTTTTCTGCCTTAGGGAAAATGTTTTCACCCCTTTGAACACCCAAACCCCAAACTGGAGGGCGGAGTCCCCAGCGGTTCTTGTACACTGGGGCAAGTGTGCCAAACCCAGTGAAGCTGAGTGCTCTTCCAGGATGCAGAGCAGCTGCTGTATCACTCTCTCTTACACAGATACACATCTATCCACCTAAAATCTGGCACGCCATCCTAGTTTGGTTCCTCCAGAGGGGTCTGGAATGGGACAGAGCACCTGTGGCTCGGGCTGTGAGGCTCAGACTGTGACCCACATGGCCACCTGTGGCAGCAGCAAAGCACTGTTGGCATTATTCATCCTCAGGAATTGTGATGTACAGGAGCACATCACCTTGGTGGTGGATGCAGAAAAACAGCCCCCTCCAGCCCTTCCCACCCCACATCCCTCCACACTGAGGTCCTCAGGATGCAGCTACAGGACACAGAGCAGGGGAAAGCCGAGCAAGACAAAGGGAGTGGAAAATGACAGTAATTACATGGGGGTCCTTCAGCATGCAGCAAATCCAGGTTACTTTTATTTTTCCCATCAAAACAGCTTTTCCTTTCCCCCCCCCCCCCCAGCATGGGGCACACTGAGCTTCTTCCACAGCACGTGCCCATGCTTGTGAGTTCAAAGATCTCATCTGCCAGTGACCTGCCAGAACTTGGTCCCTGCTGGACCAGCTTTTATTTCCCTGCCTGGTCCAGAAAACCTTGCTGATTCGACTCTTTGGCACCTCATCCTGCATGCTCATGGCACAACTGAGTAGCTGCAGCTACCAAGAAAGTGTCACCCCCAATTTGTGTCACCATAGGAGGGAGAAGAGCCAGGGCTATTCTGGGCTTATTATATTAATGTCCCTATTTCTAGGCTAACAGCAAGACCAAGGGATGGTTTGCAGAAGCCTGTGTGCTTTATACCAGGCAACAAATCCTGACTCAGCCTGTTACATAAATTATTTATCACAATCACAGAAAGTTAGAGGAGAGGAAGGCTGGATTAATCCAGACAAGGAGGTTTGATGGAAGTGCAGTGAATGTGCAAGCAAACCCATGGTGATAAGGCTCCTGATTTCCAAAGGGCAAAGCCCACAAACTCAGCATCACCACAGCCTGGTAGAAAATGCCACGAGTGGGAGGCCAGTCAAGGTCTTCTTAGCCTGGAGAAGGGAAAGCTCCATGTGACCTTTTGTACTTAAAGAGGGCTTAGAAAAAAGAGTGAGAGTTACTTTTTGTAAGGACAGATAGTGATAGGAGAAGGGGAAATGTTTTTAAACTGAAAGATGAGAGATTTAGATTAGTTATTAGGAAGAAATTCTTCACTATGAAGGTGGTGAGGCCCTGGCACAGGTTGCCCAGAGAAGCTGTGGCTGCCCCATCCCTGGAAGTGTTCACGGCCAGGTTGGATGGGACTTGGAGCAACCTGGGATAGTGGAAGGTGTCCCTGCCCATGGCAGAGGGTTGGAAGTTCATGATCTTTAAGGTCCCTTCCAACCCAAACCATTTTGGGATTCTGTAAGATCCCCGAGGGCAGTGCAGAAGTGGATGGTACTTCAGCTTCCACCAGTGATATGTGCTGATGCCACATGGCTTTCTCCACGCATTGGATGTGCCTGGATGGTACCCTGAGGTCCAGAGCAGCAGCAGCAGCAGCACCACCACCACCATCCACTGGCCTGATTTCCCACACAGAATCACAGGATGGTTGGGGTTGGAAGGGACCTCTAGAGACCATCTAGTCCAAACCCCTTGCTGAAGCAGGTTCACCTGGAGCAGGTTGCACAGGATTGTGTCCAGCTGGGTTTTGAGTATCTACAGAGAAATGGATTCCACAATCTCTCTGGGCAGCCTGTTCCAATGCTCTGTCACCTGCACAGTAAAGAAGTTTCTCCTCATATTCAGACTGACTGAGTAAGAGAGGGTCTGATGGGGAAGGATGGATTTGCTCACTCAAGAAAAAGGGGCTCTAGCTCGTGATTGGTGCTGGGTTTAGCTGTGGGAGGTGGAAAAATATCTGCTTTCTCCTCCCCACTTTTGCTGTGAAAACATCCAGAGAAGGAGAGCAGATGCTTGAGGATGGGAACCCCTTAAATAACCAGGCATGACACAAAACCCTGAGAAAACAAAGCTCAGAGAAGGAAAAAAATAAAAGAGAGGGAATGGGATCACAGCCTTCAAATATCTCCAGGGAGGAGCTAAGGGGCAGCCAGGGAAGTATAAATATCAAGCAGGGAAAATATTTAGTTTAGCTAAAGGACCATATTGACACTAGAGCAAAACAGGATTATCAGTCCATGGACACATGTAATTAGAAGAAACTTTCCAGCTATTTGATCAGAAAAAAGCAGAGGTGAGGGGGTGAGGAAAGAAAAAGCTGTTTTGAAGTTTAAATGTCATTTTAAAAATGGAAATTTTATAAGATGGCAACAGCAGGGGTGGTGGAAAAGGTTGATGTCCTGTTCCCACATTTCCCTAGGGGGTCTGACTGCATGTGGGCTGGTTAATTCATCTTTGCTGTCCAGACTGTTGAAGTTTGTGGGTGGTTCCCATTCCTGATTTCAGCCCAGGCCGACTCCCAGGCTGCCAGCCTGCCTTGCAGGGCCCATCCTGGGGAGTGGAGGGCAGGTGGGTGCTCCCTCCCTGCAGCAGAACTGGGAGGTGCCACCCATCCTGGAGGCTGGCAGAGCGCGAGCCCATCCTCTTCCCATCACTGCCAGTGCCTGTTCCACCATCCTCTGGACACAGAAATGACGGCCAGATGCAAGGGGCAGGTCCTTGGGAAAGGAAGAATAGGAGAAAAACCACAAAGGGAAGAAAAAAAACGCTGAAGTCTTTATTTGCTATGTGGCAATTCAACAGCTGTAATTTCCTTCCCTCCTCTGAGGGAATCTGCTGGGAAGGTTTTCACCACTCGTGGGCAGCTGTGATTTCCAGGTGTGAGTTCCCTGGAGCTGTGGAATTGTTTTGCTTGAAAAAGCCAAATGCTTTGATTTTATGTCTTTCTTCCATCAGCAATTTGGGCATCACTGCCCTGCTGTGCCCTTCCATGGGACGGAGAGAAAGAGCATCCCTTCTCTGGGGACACAGCACAGGCTGGGGCAAAAGACAGGAGTGAGTGGTTTTCTCTGGGGGAAACAGGTACTAAGGATGGAAGACGAGCCTGTTGACTCATCTCTGGAGCTGGGCCTTCCTCCCATCTGCCCTTGCCAAAATGGGGCAAGAGGAAGGCAAACGGTCTAACCAGGGAGCCAGCAGGCCCACAGATTTATTTCCAGCTCAAAAACTGTTTTAAAGGGCAAATTAATGAATGCAAAGCATGGTTTGGAACATTGCCTCCATCCTTCCCCTTTTGCAGCATTTCACATCCCAAATCTCACCCATACGCTCCTCAAGGGAGGCTGGTGCAGGGGCTGGTGGAGCAAGACTTTTCTCTGAATTTTATCCTGATCTTTCTTTCTGGTCAGTTTGCCTATGGGGAGTTTCATCTCTGTCCTTCAAGTTTCCCCATCCGAAAAACGACAGTAACCCCGCCAGCCTCAGCTGTCAGGCATCTGAAGCTCTGTTCATCAGGAGAGTGGTAAGACAACTGGTTATTTTTAAAATAAATTAATATTATTAGTAGAGAAGAAGCAGTTACCACAAAAA
Organism: Oxyruncus cristatus; assembly: GCA_013399855.1. Classification (NCBI taxonomy): domain Eukaryota; kingdom Metazoa; phylum Chordata; class Aves; order Passeriformes; family Cotingidae; genus Oxyruncus; species Oxyruncus cristatus. The sequence goes on along the minus strand of VXAY01002116.1, from coordinate 515,827 downwards.
GCACTCATCAGCTATTGAAAGACCCTGGAAGATCAATGGTTTAGTTAATATCATTCTCACCAAGCATTAGCCTGGAGAGATCAGAGCTGCCAGAAACAAAGTCAGGCAGATTAATGTCCTGCCCTGGTCCTGGTTTCCTGCTGAGCCTGACTGATCCTGGCAAAGCTCACGTGCCCAGAAACGTACTCTGAGACCAGCATGCTTACAGAGTAACTCATTTCCTTCAAATTGAATCAAAGTGAAGGTAATCTCATAAACAGTGGGCAGGGATGACGGATAAAGCTGGTGTGGCAGCCAAGGGGGCCCTGAGGGGCTTGGAGCAGAAAGTGAGGAGCAGGAGCACAGATACAAGGGTGCCTTGGCTACAAGGGGTATGATCCAACAACCCTGAGCTGCCAGAAACACCCACAGCTGCCACAACAGGCAGGTCCTCCATCATCCCCCCAGGTCCCTCCTACCCACCCCAGAAAGAGAGGAAAATTAAATTACAGCATCCCAAAGGAGACTATGAAGCTCATGGATGCTCACAGAGGGAAGCAGCAGGCGTGTCCTAAAGCCTGGTGTGATAAACACCTCGGGGGGTGCCACCAGGTATGTATTCAATGAATTCACAAATGATGGCTCTCTTATTTCTCCTCCATCTTCCCATTTCCTACCAGTTGCCCTGGAAACTTCCCCGTCACGGCACTTACAGGAGCAAAGTCCAAGAGAATTAAAAAACTAAGCTGCAAAGCCTTCGTGCTGTAAAGGCTCGCGGCCAAGCGATCCCAGAGGAACATTTTGGGGAGAGCTGCCCCTGTACCAACCTGCCTCCCTCCCACACACGGCACAGCTTGGCCCTGTGTGACGGGCACAGACGCCTCCCCCTTCCCCGAATAAGCCCCACATCCCACACAGAGCCCGCGGGGCATCCTCGGCGGGATCACCACGGATCTCCCCACCGGTTCTTCACACAAAAGGCTGCACAGACGATCCCTCCTACGCAGACACTGTTGCAATCCACAGAGAATTGGCTGATATACAAAGAACCAGAGGGGTGAATGACCTCCCAGGAGACCTGGGTGCTTTTCCAACCGGAATGCAAGCAGCCACGCCCAGAGGCTTGCAATTAATTCCCCATTAGGATAAATTCCAATTTGGCTGAGGAAGGAGGAAAGTGTACAAGATGTCTTGTTCTTCTGCAGAGAGCACCTGCAACTCATGGGGGAAAAAAAACCAGAGTTAAAAGATACAATCCCAATCATCAATTCCACTGGAGGAATTAAAAGGCACTGGAGGAGCAGAGCCAGCCTGTCCTGAGGATGGCAGGCCATGCTGGAGGTGTCTCTGGAGCGTTTTGTCCCAGCAAACACTGTGACCTTGGGGGGAGATTCCGTGTCCACACCCTGTGTCCAAGCCCCACCATCCAGGACTGGAGCAGTTGATAGTTTGTGTGACCCACACCAGAAGTTTCTGTCTCTGCTCTGAAGCAAGATGCCCAGAGCAGGCACAGGGAGGCAGGACTGTGCTCAACGTGCTTCCTGTCCCCTCTGGTTTCACAGGCTCTGCCATCCAGGACTGCCACCTCAGCACCCAAATCCCACCCCTCTTGCCTGTCCCGACCTGGGGACACCACACAAGCAGCAAACACCATAACTGAGCAAGGCCAAGCAAGGGGCAAATCCCACCTCTCACCGGCAATGCATGCTCATGTTTTAGGTACATGTTTAATGCAGATTTTGTATGGAATGCATTTTTATGGATATTGCATGTATTTATAAAGACCTTTATATTCACACCTTTACCCTGCTTAACCATTTAGCCAAAGACTTGATCCATTTGAGTTGCACATCACAGCTGGAGCTGCAGAGTGCACAGTCTGTGCATTGCCCACAATGCCTTGAATAAGCTCAGGATGAGAACAAACCCAATCTCCCCTCCCATGGACTTACACCTCCAAGTCATGAACCCATCAATCCCACCTGCCTGGTTTATTTTCTTAAAGCTTAAGAGAGCTGGCTCAGAGGAAGGGTGGAGGCGCAGAGCCTGTGGCTCCTCACACCTCCCACGTGTCCAGGAAATACCCTGCCTGTATGTGGGGCTCAGCTGCTCTCAGACACTTCCCCTGCACACCCCCAGAGACAGAAAATATTTATATCTTATACACCTGTAAAAATACATAGTAATAATACAGAAAAAAAAGTAAATATATAAATAGCACAAGTAAAAAAGTTTATGTTGTGTATATAAATATATATGTTTATAATAATATATAACAAATAAATATATTTCACACACATACACATGCATACAGCAAAAGACTGAAAATCTGAAATGAGGGAGCCAGGGACAAGGCCCAACATCCAGGTGCAAACAGAGGAGAGAGCAATGCTGAAAGTGTGCACAGCACAGATGGAGCCAAGGATTGCCCCAATCCTGGCCTGTTCCACAACCTGCCATCAAAACGAGTCAAATGCAACCCACCAGCCTCCTTGTGCTTCTTTGGCATCTCCTGGCCAAGGCACCTCCTCAACATGCCTGCTTTGTGGTGTCTCTTCAGTTGGCTCTTCAGTCCTTCCCAGGACTGTTTTTCTTTTCACTTTTCCTTCAAATCCCATCAGATAATGTGAGCGGCTGCCAGGATGGGAAGCAGAGCTGCAGGATAGGGCTGGTGGTTCCCTGGGAGGGTGGCCTGGTGGCTCTGCTGCTTTACCTGGGAGAATCTGGCCCACCAGAAAAGGACAAATCCTTAATTTCCCAGCTGGACTTGCTCCCAGAGCCTGGAAAGGATAATTTAAAGCCAGCTATCGACTGAGCCCACAATTGCATATGTTCCCTCCCCGTATCAGTTCTTGCCCAGGCGGATCAACAGCAACCACCACTGCTCCCAACATGGAGGTAAAAAACCCACTTGCCAACAGCTGCTACTGGGCTCCACCTCAGCATACAGCTTTTAGCAACCCAGTGTATGCCAGGCACATGAGCCACACTCACTATTTCTTTGTGATGCTTTGAAGACACATTGCAGGCACCAAATGTTCAATGCTTCATTGCCAGCAAGGGAAAACTCCACCCCAGAACTCCCAATAAAGGCTCTTGCTATTTCACACTGTATTTCATCTGTCCATGTGTTGAAGAGTTTTAATCCTGCACTTATGTATAGTCCTGTACCAGCAATTTCCAATGTCAGCCAGAAAGAAAACACAGCACCCTGGTTAACAGAAAAGACTCTGGAGCCAAGTAAACAAAATGACAGTCTTATAAACCAGAAGCATTTGTCCCATTAAGGATTCCATTTGTAGACAGAATAACAAGGGATGAGTTATTTGGAAGCAGAGACTTTAAGGACATGGGTAATGTAACAGCAACAGAAATGCTGTAACTGCAAGACTCCTGCTCAGGAGTGACTCAGCACAGCAGTTGCATCCTGGAAAATTAATACTTCAGCCTCCCCAAAATGCCTGCAAAGCCTTTGAGAGCTTGCAAAAACCAACCCTGGAAGCCCCATCAGCCATCTGATCTGGCACGGCTATGGGGATTAACACACGTCCCCACCCCGGTGCAGGGCGGGGACCTGCAGAGAGCTCCAGCAGCAACCGTGGGGACTCAAGGCACTGCTGTCAACAGAAAGCAATCATATTTTGGAGGCAAAGCTAAAGGAGACAAACCCTTCACCACCCCCAGCCTCCAAAATCTCCCTCATCACCCTGCCATGGGCCCCCTGAGCAAGCCCCTGCTCCAAACCTAGGTGTCCCCAAGCAGAAGCAGCTGTTAAGGCGGTTAACACAGAATCATGTCAAATAACAAACACCTAGTATTTATTAATAAATTAGTACACTGGAAGGCAATTTTTCAATTCATTTCCCTCTTCCCCCACTCCCACCCCCTTCCCACGGGGCAGCTCACGCCACCCTCGTATCATTACTTCTTCAGATTGAGCGTAGTACAGACTGTTCGTTACGGGAGCATAATAATTGCAAATATAATCAGACAGACTTCTTACGATGCAGCTTTTCCTTCCCCCCACCCTCCCCCCCAAAACCTCTTTTAATAAAAAGTGAAGTGTGATTTGAAGAGACTATTAGAGACCACGTAAGGTCTTCGAAGAACTTATCGGCCACGTCTGTATAAAAAACAAGAGACACGAGTGTAAAAGCAGAGCTCGGTTTAAGTCTTACAGCGTGAGGAGAGCGGGACCACCGGCGGCCACCTTCGCCTCCCCACGTCCAGCACCGGCTCCCTTCGGGGCCCCACCATTCCCACAAGGCAAGATAACTCCTTACATTCAACTGGAGGCAAAGGACCTTTTAATCACCTCGGAGGTTGGTGGGACTCGACCCTTTTCTTTTGCGGTTAAAGCGCTTCTGCTGCAGCGTAATAGGAGCGCGATGCAGTGTCCGGGTTAAAACCATACAATAAATAACCGTGCTAGTAAAATCTCAGCAATGGATATGAGCCAAACAATAGTACATTAATAAAAAAGTCAGCTCGGGTGGGAAGCTCAGCAGCGTTAAGAGACAGTAACCAGCAACAATTGGTGTGTTGTTTTTTTTTTTTTTTTGCGTGTTTTTGCCATTTACTGCTCCGAGGCGAAGGGAGGTGATGGGAGAGGGTCACTCTGAGCGACAGCTTTGACAGAGGAAGGGGGTTACAGAGCAATCCCCAATTCCATGTGTTAAATTACACCAGATTCGTGGTCTTTTAGTTCATTAACTGCGGGTTTTTGGGGTTTTTTCTTGGTTTTGTTTTTGTTTGTTTTTTTTTTTTAAAGTGCATTGGCTGATCTGATTGGAATGAGAGTAAGGAGGAGAGAGGCTCGGGAAGGGGGCAGAGACTTGGACTGAGAGCGATAGTTACGGTGGAGGGGTGCAATGCTGGCAAACTGCCCCCCCTCCAAAAACCAAGGACACCTCAACGAAAATACTGGCCATAAATTCTACAACAAAACCTGCCTGCGTATTTGTCGTTCATCTTAACGAGTGCCAAGCTAGCTCTAGCAGATATTCGGAGAGTGTGTGGTGACCCAGTGCCTACAGTAAATCGGGAAGGTGGCTATAGACAGAGTCCAGGAGGGTCTGGCTGGCTTCCTGGCTTTTGACTCCAGCAATCTCAAAGAGCCTGTCCAGCTTGTCTTCGGCCTGCGGGATCTCCTCTATCACGTGGAGCTCCTCGGGATTGAGGATGTGCAGCATGTCGTCAAAGATGGGCTGCAGGTCGCAAGGGTCCAAGCGCACCTGGCGCAGGACAGTGTCCTTCTTTTCTGTAGGAGGAAAGGAGAGGGTGGTCAAGAAACTCCTTAAGGAACCTCTGCTAACCAGTGTTTGTTCTCCTCGGACCGTCCCCTGTTGCAACCTCCGGAGAGGGACACGTCACATGGAAAACTGAGGGAAAAGGTGAAGGGTGATGGGGAGGAGAGAAGATGGAGAAGCCAGTGCTGCTCAGTCTCCTCAGCCAGGATCCTGCAAGAGCAAACACAGCATTTGTAAATGCTGAATGGCCAATGCAGAAAAGTGAGGGCAGGAGGGGAGCCAAAAAAGCTGAATTCTGCTCTTTCAAGTTGTTTTCGTTGGGTCAGCTTTATTTATGCACCCAAGTATAAATTTGGTAGATTGACTGAGCACAGTGTTTCACCTTCATCAGAAGTTAAAGACTGAATAAATGCAGCAAGTTAAATGCAGTAAATTAAACCCTCTGAAAAAAAGGGGGGGTGGCTAATGGTACTTTACGTCCCAAGTCACACGCTGCAACAAACAGGACCAAGAGTGAAAAAAATTAAAAAGAAAAAAAAAAAGCAGTCTTGAAATTACAAATTACATTCTCTGGTTTCAACTCCTAAAATAACACAGAGGCCAAAGCAACAGCAAAAGTCAGGAGAAACATCCAGGGATGCCACAACTTCAAAGGTGTTTTTCGGTCTGAAATCTTTATCCTCTTTGCCAACAGGATACTCTGGTCGAGAATGAGGATGTGATAAACGTATCCTGAAGGGCCAGTTTTTCTAGTTATTTGTTTAATGATACCGTACACTGAGCAGCTTTACAACACGTGCTGACCACATGGGGCATGTCGTGGCATCCCTTCAGTCCTCCCATTCCCCCCCAGGCTGATTTTGGTACCTTTGGTAATAAAAGAGCCTGTCCGGCTGAGCGCGGAGGAGCCGCTGGAGGTGGAGTCGCACCGCAGGAGGGGCTCTGCTTCATCCACGAAGAAGCATTTCTTCTCAGAAGGAGAGGGCTCCACGGTGAGCACGGTAGCCTCGGGGGGCTTGGGGCTGGGGGTGGGCGCGGGGCTCACCGGGCTGGGGCTCACCGGCAGTGCCAGCTTGTCACCTTCCAGCTTTGGGGGGAGGAAAGGGAGGGAAAATTTACTTGAGGGGGATGCCATGCAACAGGCTCACACTCAAAACCATCTGCACCCTGGCTTCCAACATGCCCCAGCCCACCCTCAGCGAGTAGTCCCTGCACTTGGTGGCCGCCTCGTCTCAGGGGACCTGCTGTCACAGAACAGGCACTGGAGATGAGCTGGGGTGGATATCAGCACTGGCATTTGGCACATCAGGCAGGAGGGGTAACACAATCCACACCCTTGGTACCTCTGGTAGGAGCAACCATTGCACCAGGATGGTGCCTGCAAGCACAGCAGAGCATTTTAGCTCACAGTTTTCCTTCTCACCCTCAGTTTATTAAAGCCCAAAGCACAGCTCTTGGGGGCAACTGGTGATGATGCCCAAGCAGGGAAGCTCTCCCCAAAACTTGCTCCACAGCTATTGTTTGGTTAAAAGTAAGGTACAGCCTGGCTCCACAGCTCCAACCAGTGCCAAGGCTGCACGGCAAGAGCTGTGAGACCCCTCAGTGATCCCCACTGCAGCACGTGGCTCTGACCAGCTACACTGGTCACACTTTGAGTTAATTATTTGTTTGCCCCTTTCGTTTGACCTTGTTCCCGTGAGCACCCCATTAAAGCCTGATGGAGAAGTCTCTCCCACCAGACTGTAAGTTCAGAGCAAGGAAGGACAGGCAGGAGGTGGCAGTGACCACAATGTCCCTCAAGTGCCTTTGCTTTTTCCTACCCTGATGTGAGCCAAGGGCAAGCGTTTGGCTCCACAGTCCCAAAGACAGAGGCACAAGCACTGCTGGGAAGCACTGCACTGGGAAGCAGCACCATTTGACAAGTGACAGGTGACAAGTTACAGGACGAGAAGAAATGGCCTCAAGCTGTGCCAGGGGAGGTTTAGACTGGATATCAGGAAAAATTTATTCACCAAAAGGGCGGTCAGGAATTGCAATAGGCTGCCCAGCTAAGTGGTGGAATCACCATCCCTGAAGGCATTAAAAAAACTTGTGGATGTGGCCTTGGGGACAGGATGCAGTGGGTGGACATGGTGGTGGTGGGTTAACAATTGGACTTGATGACTTTAGAAGTCTTTCCAACCCTGACAATTCCATGATTCTATGATTTGGGTGCCACTGTGAACCCACTTCCTAATTTGACTGTACTCTGCATCTTCCTTCTTGGATCTCCTTCCCACCTGCATGGCAGCAACCAACATTATCTAACCTCCTCCATCTCCCAACATCCCCTCGAGGTGCAAATCTCAAGCACAGCATTTCTTTGTTCTCATTTGCTGCAGGGATGAGGTGCCCTGGGCAGCATCCCTGCATCCCTGGCTGGCAGCTTGGGCACTTCTGTGGGTCACCAGGTCCCTCTGAACAGGTTGCTTTAAGGGCCATCCAATATTTAACCATCTTCGCAAATCCTGCATCCCTGCAGGGGATCCCAGAATCTCAAGCCCTGTCCACGTGCAGTTCCCTCTCCCAACAGCATTTCACATCCATTTTCTCCTTCTACAGAGGAAAGACCAGGCTACTCCTGCTAACACGCTTTCTGCCTAGTACCCAGGGATAAAATGCAAAACTGGGATTAAAGGCTGTGGGAAAGGGAGCTGCTGAGCCACCTCCGCACCGGCATGGATGTGCCTGAACATTCCTCATCCGTGTCGAGGAATTCACCACCCACAAATCACATGTCTGCTGGGACGCCCATTAGTTCACATTAAATTAACATTGAAGCCTGTTCCTGGTAGAATAAAAGGGTTTTTTTCTCCCCTCATTGAAAATAAACAGGGGAGGATTTGTTCTAGCTCAGCACATTACGCAATAGGCACGTTAAAAATAAAAGTCAGCTTTAATTTTTAATTAAAAGAATCTGCCTTCTCCTCTGAAACTCCCTTTCCAGAACAGTTCATCATGGAGAATCAGCTATTGCCATTAAGGGGGAATATCAAGGGAAGGACCAGAACAGCAGCTGGCTGCTTTCCAAATTGTAATATGCTCTGATATCCCCTTTAAAAATAACACAGGCTTTAAGGGTTAGTTTTTCCTTGTGCAGCTCATCTACTTAATAACCAACAACAAACCCATCTACTGATTCCCAAAAGGGGGCCTGATGGTTGAGCTGCAATTGGCCAAGGGAGGGCAGGGAGCAGACAGCTGCCCCAGCTCTGTCTTCCCAGCAGAAGGGAAAAGCCCTTCCCCAAACCAACTCATTTGGAGTTTAATTGAACAGCTGCTAAAACAGGCTAGGAATGACAAAATCACCCCAGGTTATTTGACTGTAGCCGTCCCGGGAGCCCAAGGCTTTCCAAATAGCTGAACAGTTGCGAGCTTGAGGCAAAGCAAACAGGATGCTCAGATGTGTGTTAATATTTAAACCACGGGAGGAAAGCAAGTGGGAATGAGGGCTTTGAAAGACCAGGGAATGCAGAAGGTTGCTGAGAGGTGAAGCCTGTGGAATAGGTCTAAAAACACACTATTCATAGCCCGTGACTCATTTTGTTGAAACCACCTTGGCCATTCCTATTTTTAAGAACGGCGGTGCTTGAGTGAAACCGAGCTCTGGCTGGGAAAAAATCCCACAAAAAAACAGGACAAAAACCCTCTTGCAGCCCTTTTGCCTTTTCAAAGACACTGAATTTCTCACCTTTACATCCTCGTTGCCGGGGTCCTGCGCTTGCCACTGAGGCTGCATCTGCACCTGCAGAGACAGACATATGGGACACTGTTAGATGGACAGTCCAGGGTGGAAACCAAAGGCACTGCGGTGGCTTTGACACATCAGCAGCCTCCTGCGACCCATCAGTGGCACTGGGGTGCTCTGCCAGCTTTTTTTAATTTTTTTTTTTTTTTTTTTTTTG
>VXAY01002116.1:476394-506632 GCA_013399855.1 Oxyruncus cristatus | reverse complement strand
TTTTTTTTGCAGCACTGCAGCAAGAGACTTTCAATGCCAAAAAAATATTAAAAAAAAAAAAAATTAAAAAAAAATCCTAAAAGCTCCAGTGTACTTGCAGCCCTTTAGACTGCAGTTCAAGCACCTCTTGGATCCCAGTGCATGTGGGAGGACACTCTAAGCAGCTCAGGGTGTCTCAAGGTTCTTCCTAAATGGAAGGGGACAGAAGGGGATGGGGGTAGAAGAAGACACAGGCTTGGCTTTGTTTTCTTTTCCCAGCTGCTCTCAACAACTCTGTTGGGTCCCATTTTCTGCCTCCATTTTACAGTACTGCAATAAAAGCTTAACTCAAACAGAAATTGCAGCTGCTGTGCTAATATTAGGAAGCAGCAGCAGTAAGCACTAAAAACCACCCTCCCCTCAGGCGATGCTTCCCAGTAATTCCTCCTGCAGCAATCAGGCGGGAACAAAAGCCGGTGGCAGGTTGGCTGCTGCTGAGGGTGGCTGTGCACCCTCCTGGATGTGGGGGGGATAAATTTAGCACCCAGGCAGCCGTTTCCCGGATTCCCTGCCAAAAGATGACACCCGCCTGACACCAGCCCTTGACCCAGCTCTGTTATGCCTCCCCTCCGTAGGGGATGTGGGAGGAAAAGCCCCAGCACAAGAAGCAGAGTGGGCTGGGTGGCACCCCGGAATAGGCAATGCTGCAGGCACAGGGTGGTGTTGAGGGGGGATGCTCTCCCTATGGTCCCCACAGGCATGGAGAGGATGGATCAACAGCTTCGTGGTGACCATGGTGTTTGGGGATCCACCTGAAGGGCAGACCAGATCTTGGCAGGTGAAACACCAGTGGGCAGGCCAGGAGGTCTCATTGAGGTGGCTGAGACACTGACACTGTGTGGTGTGGCAGAGCAGGAGGCAAGCCCTTCGCCAGGATGGGAAGGGCACAGGGACGCTGGGGTGGGAAAGCCCAAATTTCCTCTGTGCCCTTCATATCACAGTCAGGTTTCAGAAGAATGCTCGACCCATCTCTGTGGTAGAGCTGCATCCCTCAACACAGGGCAGCCCTGAAGTAGAGCTCCTCAAGTCAAGCCTCACACAACCCAGAATGGGCAATGCTGGGTCTGGGGAAGGTTTAGATGCCAAGACTAAAGCACAGCCACAGACAGAGGAAGCAGCTCTTCCCCTTCTGTCCTGGCTATTTGTGGGCAAAGTGCTCCTCCAAGCAGGAGATGCTGTCTCCAGGAGAGCTCCTGGTGGTTTCTCCTTTCTATAGATTTGCCTGCCCACTTTTTCAATTCAAATCATAATGAAGAGTTGACGAAATTCTGATGAAGAGTTTCCAAACACAATTACAGGCTGAGTAAGTCGATGCTGAGTTTGCTAGTACAAGAAACCATCTTCTAGTTTCTTCCTAGGCACCCAAAGCCATTACACTGCAAACACACAGACCCCAGTAGATGTGGCCACCACAGCAGGGAATCCTCAAATACCACTGCATCTATAAAGTTTCTATTTTTGTGTTTATGTTATTTATATTTGTTATTACTTTATAAATAATTACATTTCTGTTTATTGCACATTTCCAGCCTAGTTCAAACCCAAAATCAAGTCATGGTTTAGAGCAAACCTGGAGTGATGCCCGCTCCAGCAAAACCCAACCAGCCCTACCCCTTCCCCAGGGCTCTGGCTGCTTCACCCTACGGCTTTGTGCCTCAAATAAAACCTGATGCAAGTCCAGAAGGAAAATTCTGTTCCTTTCCTGGTTGCCTGGGCATTTCCCAGCCCTCGGACCACAGCCTCCTCCGGCTGGGAAATCCATCCAACCACTTTACCTCACTCCTACTGCTGACACATGAAGTGAACACAGAACAAATTTAATTCCTAATTACTGGGCCCAGCCCAGTTCTGCATTGCCAGAAGAGGAAATGAAGGGCATAGGTAGGAGCTGACAGTGGCTGGAGTTGAGGAACGCTGCTCCACGCTCAACAACCCGCCCTCCCCCCTCAGGGTTTTGATCTGTGAAGGAGCAAGAAAAGGAGCCACAATGCACTGCCACAGCTGCAAGCCTGGACACGGGGCTGCTTTCACATCCTCTTCTCCTCTGGCAACCCCAAAAACCCCACAGCTTAACCTCACACCAGCCCCTGCCCCAACACATCTGCTGACTCATGGGATTATTCACAACGTGAAATTAGCCAGGAAACTAAACCTCGGTGGGCTCAGGGCTGCAGCCTCCCCGTTTCCACTTTCAACATCTCCTTTATTCATGGTTTTTTTTTTCCCCAGCTTTGCTGAGGCTGCGCTGCTGAACTGAGGCTGTTTGCTTCCCTTCCATCCAGTCCCTGAAACATTTCAGCCGAGGCCAGCAGAGCCATAAATAAAACGATAAGAGCTTAAAGCACTGCTCACAGCAGGGCACTCAGAGTGGCCAATAGGGCCGGCTGTGCCGGCTCCACCCCAGGCCAGCCCAGGTGAGCACAGACTCCCCCGGTAGCTGCAAAATAACGTTATGCACCAGAAAAGAAATCTCATTACCCAGCGAATTCACTGAGCTTTTCTGATTTTAACCCCAAAAATGGAGAATTGCAATTCGCTGGGATAGCAGTGAGAGATCTCTCTTCTTCTCTCCCCCTTTCTGCCCCCTAACTTTTGTTGTTGTCAGCACCATTAATCTGTGGTGTGGCCGTGCTCGCTAAGCAGTGCCCAGGCTCACATGCTGCTGTCCAGCAAACCTGCCTGCAAGGGGAGAGATTTTGCAAACCTTGAGCCCAATGAACACAAATGGCCAGGCCAGGCTTTAACAGGAGCCCTGTGAGTTAAAAGCACCCCAAAAAACCTTCCCATAGCTGCCACTCTCGCTGTATTTTCTGGCTCAGCAGCAAAAAACCCTGAGCAAAATGATTCAGAGGGCTAATCTCGGTTTAACCTAAATTCATCCAGTGCCATGCAAAACCAGCATAATCTCCCACAGCTACAAAAGCCGGCAAGTCTGCAGTGGAGCCGTTCATTACCTGAAGGAAAATGTTCGTGCCACGTATCGTAACGCTCCGCAGACTCCCATTAATTCCCCTATTCCTATCAGGGGTTGTAAATATTTGGATTTCGGAGCACAAAAGGCTGCCAAGGGAATAGGGTTCTTCAGGAGAGAGCAGCTTTGCCTCCACAGGTTTGACAAGGCGAAGCCAGACACCAGATAAAGGATTTAGGACAAGGATGCAATAGCGGGTGGGATGGGACAGGGAAGGGAGGCTGGATGCATTTAGGGTATTAGTTTGCTATCTGAGAACTGCATTATTCAACAACTCAGTTTTTACCTGTGAGTTGGGGGTGTTGGTGCTTTCTTATGACACAGGATCAGGGGAGAGGTTGGAAAACTTTTGCACCCAGGGATGCTGGGCATGGCCAAAGGCATCACAGTCAGCCATGCATCCATCCCTCCTGGGCTCATGCAGGACACACCAGCACGCACTACGAGACTTGCTGCTGGCTAAGGTCACCTCAAGGGCATCATGCTATTACTCAGAATCACAGAACTGTCTGGGTTGCCATGAGCAGTTCCACTAGACGAGGTTGCTCCAAGCCATGTCCAACCTGGCCTCGAACATTGCCAGGGATGGGACATTCACAACCTCTCTGGGCAACTCAGTCATAGTGAGGATGCGTGCATTTGCACTGCTTATAAGAGTCCTTGTTCCCTCCACATCACAAAAAGCTCTTTTTATTCTTCTTTGTTGTTGTCTCAGGGTTTTTTTGCAAGACTACTTCTGCAGGGCTGGAGGGGCCCATGCCAGCCACCAACAGAGCGACCCACTCCTTCGGATCAAAGCAGTTTGGTGTGGAGAAAAATTGCCTCGGTTTGTCTGCGTTTCAACAGACAAATCAGCATGAGTCAAACCTCAATTAGCTCTAATTAAAGACTTTCCAACCAGCAGCTTAAAAAAAAAAACACCCTAAAGCTCAACCTCCCTGCCTACTCCTGGCAGTGATCTCTTGGCTCCCTGGACCGCTGAGATGCAGATCAACCATCAGCACAATTCTCCAGGGATTCAGTCTCCCAGGCACAAGCTGCTTCCCACAGGCTTCCTGCATCCTGCCCAGAGCCATTCTATCACCACCCACATCGACAGTGCAGGAGCCAGCTCAGGGAGAGGAGGCAGACAGGTTACAGCAGGTAACACCTTGAAGAACCATAATGTGCTGCCGTGCTGAATGTGCACCCCTGGGTGCTTTCAGGCTTTGGCATCCCACACACAGCTTCAGGATCTCCAGGGCAGGGGAATGGCCAACTCCTAAGTTTGACCATGAGGGACGCTCATCTGAAAAACCCCAATCAGATGCACGGGGAAAGAGTATGTGCCAGCTTGGGTCAATTTGTTAAAAAACAAATCCTTTGCTCAAACAAGCCAAATTTCTCATGTGGATCCGCTTGAGCCACCTGCTCAAAAGACCAACAACCCAGTTTTAACCATTTCTAGAAAAACAAGTGAAACTGATGGGGAACCATCACCACAGTCCAGGTGCTGCTGGACACTGGGGAATAAAACACCACACTCTTTTAAAAAACCAAGAGACACAGGAAAGGTGGTTGAGAAGTCCAGAAGACTTGTGTACAGTTATCCATGAGAACTGCTCATTTTCTGGAGCATATGATTGATGTATTTTCAGAGTTACGGGCACAGCCCGTGGTTATTCCATCAGCAGGAGTCTGCCATCCCATCAAGTCACACAATGAACTCTGCTCCTGGAGCTACCACCTGCATTTTTGTGCTATTTGATAAGCACAACCTGATGGTCTTGGCAAAAAGAGGGCAAGGCTCAGGAGCATTTAGCACTACACAGCCCACGTCTGTTAATTAGGCACCATTCCGATGAACAAGCCCCATGTTTTATCTGATGTCCTTGCCCAGCACTTTGTCATAGAATTCAAAGTCAAAGCAGTAACAAGTAGGAGAGAGGTTACTACCTACTCCAGGAGAGCAAGAGGACAATGTGTCCTTCTGGGACACTGCACATACTAGAAATCACATACACAAAACGATAATTTTCTTCGCCTCCCTCCTCTCCCTAACCATAGCTTTGTCTTGGCCTTTTAATTTCACTTTTTGCCATCAATGAGAAGGCCACATGCTGCTTAGTTACCAAAAGCTGGAAGGAAAAAAACAGTAATGGAATGGGGGCAGGAGAACTGAAGCAGCTGGCAAAGGGAAGCTACCCAACATCTGGGCAGGGCACGCAGGGCGATGCTCGGCACACACCTGAATCAGGGTCTCTCAGAAACACAAGCCCAGGTGTCCTGCCAGTGCATCAAACCCTGTGATTTCACATGGTGGTTACGAGGGACCAAAATTTTTCATACTCTGAGTGAAGTGATTCAGGATTTAAGACATCAAGACCATGAAGGGACCAGTCTCTTTTATAAGGTGAAGTCTGTGATGGTCAAACGCTATGCCCTATAAGCTCTATTATCGGTCAAGGTCCACCTTGCCAGGCCCCCACCAAGTGCCCAGAGAGGTCTGCAGGCACCCACCTGCTCCCATTTGGGTCTGAGTCACTGCTGAGGCAACAGGAAATGTTTCAGCAACTAGTTTAGGGAGAAGAGCCCTCCCTCAACCTCCCCCACTTCCATCCATGTGCTGTCCCCCTTGGCTTCCACGTTCAGAAAAAGCCCCATCCATCACCTTTACAAATGGTTCTAGACCACTGAGTTACCAGAGCCAAAAACCCGAATCAAATAAAGCAGCAGTGGCCAAAATAAACTGCAAAGGTCACTGAGGCACCTTCCAATAACTTACACCCAGCTGAGAAGCTACTGCAGGATATTCTGCTGCAATTTATTTATTCTACCGAAATATTGGACAGACTGTTTTAAGGCCAGGGCTGCCAAAGAGCAACAACTCTGGAGGAGTGCATTCATGGACTTCCCCATGCTACTGGTCACCATCTTGGAGGAAGCAACTCATTTAGTACTCAAGCTTACTTGGCCCTTCTCACAAAATCCACGGCATTTAATTGCAGCATTTAAGAGCAAGTTTAAAGGGGGATGCTTTTTCCTCCACGTCCCTGACTCAAGGGCTCAGATACCAGGTCCTCCTGGTGATCTCCAAGGATAACGTGCAAAGCACAACGCGCGGGACTTAAAGAGCTCATCAATACTTTGACTAAGATTTGAGCAAACTTTGGCAAAACTTTGCTCAACAGCAATGTACAACTTAAAATAAACCCCCTGTGGAGAGACGGACCCCAGCTTAGCTCTTAGCTCAGCTCCAGGCCACAGCTGGGTGCCCTGCCTCCACACGCTCTCCCAGCCCACGCGGAGCCCAGCCCGTCGTTACCGGCGTGGTGTCCTCCATCAGGCCGCGGATCTTCTCCACGACGTCGTTGCGGCGGTGCTGGCGGAGCGCGCTGATGAGCTGGGCCAGGCTGGCCTCGGGCCCACGGATGGTCCAGTGCTGCAGGGCGGCGTAGGCACGCTCGTGGTCGGCCGCGTAGCCGTTGGAGAACGCCGCCACCTCCCGCTCGCTGGCGTTGCACAGGAACTGGTAGATGTCCTTCCACTGGCTCCCCACCTGGGCGGCCACCAGCTTCAGGATGTCGATGCCTGCGGGGGGGGCAGAGAAGCCACATGTGAGGCACAGGGGTCTGCAGGCTTTAGCAAAGCTTCTCTCATCCCCAAATAGCCATGCTTTGCTTTTCTTGGCTTGGTCTTTGAGATTTTGTTGTTGTTATTATTATTACTATTATTATTATTATTTTAAGACCTTTTATGAGTCCAGGTTGCAGAGAAGCACCACCCATAGCATGCTCAACAGCTGCCTATGCACATAAAGGGTGACAGACCCATCGGTTGCCCCAGTGTGCTCTAAAATCAATCACATAATTTAGCTGTGAAGTTTCCTGCACTCTCTGGCACAGGAAGACCCCTGGTACTCAGCCACTGCTCGGCTGCAGGAGCAGGGCAGAGGGCCACGTGCTCATCCACACGCCTGCATGGCAGCCACTGCTTTGAACAGGAGCTGGATTAAGAGGTGAGTCACCAAAGCACCTCTATAAAGATGAGTATTTCCATAACAGAGCACCTGCAGCAGCTTTGATGGCATTTAGAGCCATTTCCAGTGCGGACCAGCGGGATGACTCAGTTATGGGGTGAGAGATCCTGCATCGGATGAGCGCTGGGTGAATGGAAAGATCTGGTAGGAATTTTGCTCTAGGGAGAGCAAAAGGACAGAGTTTCCCCCAGAAAAGCCCTTGACATATGCTGGTTTGAGACAGTGAGGGTTTTCTCCATGAAGGTTAGGGAGCAAGACAAACAGCACACTTACCCTTGAGTCTACTAGAGGTCAGGAGTTACACCTCCAAGCAAAGCCATATCTCCTTCATAACAACTAATGGACCCTGTTTTATCAAGCTGAGCAACACCTTTTCTCCAACAACCACACACAGGGTCACATAGATGAGCTGCAAAGATTGAAACTCCCTTTTTCCAGAGAGATAACTGCACCTCAGGTTTCCAAGTGAGCCAGCGTGCCCCCATCACTACAGGGAGCACTTCTCTTTCCCTCTGCAGGCACAACAGCTGTGTCAGCAAAAGTAGTGGCTTACAGAAGAATATCATAGCCATGGTCTTTCCATCTGGCCTAAAATTTAACAATTTCTAACGCAGTTTAGACCAAACCTCTCAACTCCAGGTCACAGCTCTGATATAGCCAAATAGATACATACACAGAAACAAACAAAAAATATATATAAAAACTATACAGCCTTATATACATATATTGCTATCTCCTTTCTATATACAAATATATATGTGCAGATATGTGGTGGATTGGCCCTACTGAACACCAGGTACCCAACAAAGCCCTCCTCAGCTGGAGAGGGGAGAGAAAACATAACAAAAGGCTTGTGTGTTGAGATTAGGGCAGGGAAAGATCCCTCACCAGAGGCTGTCACTGGCAAAACAGACTCAGCTTGGGGAATTTAGTTTAACTTATTACCAATCAAACCAGAGTAGGGTAATGAGAAATAAAAACTAAATCACTTCCCACCCACCCCTCCCTTTTTCCCAGGCTCAACTTCACTCCTGAATTGTCTCCTTCCTCCCCTCAGCAGCACAGGGGGACGGCGAGTGGGAGCTGCAGTCAGTTCATCACACAGTGTCTCTGCAGCTCCTTCCTCCTCAGGAGGAGGAATCCTCACACTCTTTCCTTGCTCCAGCATGGGTCCCTTCCACAGGTCACAAATCCTGCCAGCAAACCTGTTCTAGGTGTGGACTCTTCACTCCCTCTCCTTCTTCACTGACCTTGGTCTCTGGAGAGTTGTTCTCACATATTCTCACTCCTTTTTCTGTTGGCTGAAGTTACTGGCTTTTTTTGCTCCTCTTCTTAAATCTGTTATCCCAGAGGCACTATCATTATCCCTGATGGGCTCAGCCTTGGACAGTGGTGGGTCTGTCTTGGAGCCAGCTGGCATTGCCTCTGTCAGACATGGGGGAAGCTTCTGGCAGTTTCTCACAGAACCCACCCCTGTATCACCCTGCTACCAAACCCTTGCCAAGCAAACCCAATACAATATACACACACCTATATAAAACATCTATTCAGGCTGATATATTTTTATATATATTATACATACTTTTATATATTCTAATATATGATACAGTTATTTTACATATATGTGTACATAAGCTTATATAAAAAAATACATATACAAAAATGATACCATTTCGTGATATTTTTGACCAAACCTCTTCTCACTTAAGGGAAGTTTATCAAGACCTCCTATATATAGACTTTAGTTTTCACTTCCAAACTAGGTAACACAGCCATAAGCCCACATTGCTTGGTGCATTCCCAGCCAGTGTTCAATCTACTCTAAATCAGAAACCAAGAAACACAAAGTACAAACCACACTTTGTACTTCCCCACCTTCCTCCCACCACAACCACACTTCCCCCCTGAGCTGTTTACCAGTCATGTGCATGTACTATCTATCTCACATGGGTAGTAAGAGTCAAAGTTTCTCCTACCAGAAAAGCTCAGATCACCAGTCCAGCATGGGGGATGCAGTCTGCCCAAAAAACCACAAACCAATCAGAGGGCTTGGTTTTAATGTGGAGAAAAGGCTGCAGACCTGCTGTTGAGATTTACGATGGAGTTATTGATGTGTCTCAGATCGTCAGATGCTGTTGCCCATCACATTACAAGAATGTAGTAGGAATTAAGCCTGGTCTTGTTAATGCTTCCCAGATGAAGACCCAGTGGTCCTCAGTTCAAGGGACACAGCTTGCCTGCGTGCTTCCAGGAAAATCCCAAATTCTTATCCACTGATGACTTTGCATCCAGGTTGGCTGTCGGCCCTACGTAGGAAGGACAGACAGCCCAAACCATGCTGGCAGCCAAGCCCTTGTGCCTTCCCATATCACATACCCTGGTCAG
The DNA here is from genome assembly GCA_013399855.1 of Oxyruncus cristatus. NCBI lineage: Eukaryota > Metazoa > Chordata > Aves > Passeriformes > Cotingidae > Oxyruncus > Oxyruncus cristatus. The sequence goes on along the minus strand of VXAY01002116.1, from coordinate 497,219 downwards.
TAAGAAGCCCAAAAGACAATTTAGGTTTGGAGTCAGGTCCTTTAAACCAGCAAATCCAACTGCTTTTGGCATAAGAGCAGCAAAATGCCAGGTTTATGCAGCTGCCACTTGATTTTATCGCTCAATCCAGAGGATAAAAAAAATCCCTAAAAATCCCTGAATACAAGGGCAGAAAAAGCTCTGCAAGGCTTGTGTACCAAGGTAAAATAAGCAATGCAAAGAGGGTCGAGCAGGTTTGACACTACCTATTACATATGTCTATATAGAGAGAGATAATGATTTATGCATATTTATATATATATATACATACAGTGCATAAGTCATTATCTCACTGTACAAGTCTTGCAGAGCTTTTTTTACTCTCGTATTCAGGAATTTATTCTTGCTGGGTGGAGTGGCATATATATAGATATATGGATAGAGATAATGCTGCCCATTTTTTTATAGACACACATGCATAAAATGACCAGCATTGGGTCCCCCTGCCAGCACTTGACCTGCAGCAAGACAAGACGTTATAGCTGGGTGGGGGCTTTGCCCACACCCACTCCCATGCACATCAGTCATACAGAAGTATTATAACATAATTTGCTGGTTTATGATCCCTTCATGGCACATCTAATCTGCCCAGAAAAAGAAAAACCCATGTACTACCTGCTCCTATTCACGTTTTTAATGCTGATAAATCCCAGTGTTTACAGCTGCTGTACTGGTGAGAAAAGTTTTCAGCTGCTCGCAACTTGATTTGCGCCGGTTTTATGCGGCGGCACGACATTTATGTCCTAATGTTCTCACACAGGATTTATGACAAAGCGCTCATGCTCCTACTGATATTTTCAAGTTTAGTATATTTAATCTCACCGTTCAATAAACTGGGCCCATAAACATGTTTATATCCCTTGGCAATAACATCCCAGGGCACAAGAACACACCAGGCAGCAGAAGACTTAATGGCGCGTAATAATCTTTGAAGAACAAATGTTCCATTAAAAATGAATTTGGAAATGCCTACCTTAATACTGTAGAGAACCTTACACTCATTTTCTTGCAACTATTAAATGAATTTAAGCCCCATATGTTCGCTACATCCACTCCAATATTGTGCAAACAAAACCCCAGAGAGATATGGAAGAGACACAGACATGAGTGCAGATTTGGCTCCAGTCAGTAAGAAAAACACTGCTCCCTCTGTTCTTGAAAAATAAGATTAAAACCATTACATGACAAGTTGTGGCTGCACGCTGCCAAGTATTACTGCTCTGACTAAAATAAAATGGTAATGCATATAATAAGCTTACCATCCTACTATTTCCATATTTCCAGAAGTCCTATGAGCTAACAATGCAGAGCACTAATAGCGCCAGAGCACCCTATCGTGATGGGAAGGTGCCTACCAAGGTGCGTGGAGCAAAAATCCCAGCTCTATCTTAGGTCCTGGGTCCTTCCCCATCCCTGAACCATGATGACCTTCTCCAAGCACACTCATCTGCACACCAAGGCTGGAGATGATGCTTAAAGCCCTCAAGATCCCAGGAATCCCAAGTAAAATGGCCAAGCTCAGCAGAGATGGTGCTTTAACCCACCCATTTCACACTTCCCACGCAAGGCTGGTCACAGTCATGCTGACGCTAAAGCTGCTCTGAGCTTGCAACAGCCTGAGTTGTCTTCCTGTTTTATCACAGGCCACAGGAACAGCCTGGGAGAGCTGTCACCATCCTGCTGCAAATGCAGGAGACACCACCACCCTCTACATTATCACCATCTGGAACCATCACCACTGATGACTCAGCTTTGCTTGCCTCAGACAATGGAAATAAAAAGGAACCCCCACATCTGAATCCAGCTGAGATGTGTTTTCCATGGCCAGTCCAGAGCAGGCAACAATCTGAAGGAACCAGGACATCCATGTGTGTCTTAGGTACCTGGGCAGGTGGCATTTCCAATTGCCATTACCTTAACAGTGCAAGTCTCTAAATGTTGTGATGGGTTACTCCCTGTAGCCACCTACTATTTTAAGGTACTGATAACCCCGGAGCAATGATAAGCTCCACTTCAAGCCAGGACAAGGCCACCATGTTGTGCATAGGCATGTGTAAAGCCCAAGGGTGGATGCACACACATGGTAACATGGTCACAAACCAGGCCCATCTACAGCCAGGGCACTTTGGGAGAAATGGAGACAGGTCTGAAAATGGAAAAATGCTTCCAGAGTGGCATAAGCAAACAGCACTGCTGAACACACATACAGCTCATCTACAAAGATGCTGAGCTGAAGGGAGGACCTTCCTGAAGAGGCAGGGCAGAGAGACTGACCCCAACCTCTCTACTGCCTCCTTTCAGGTAGTCACAGAGAGTAATAAAGTTCGCCCTGCACCTCATTTTCTCCAGACTAAACACCTCCAGCTCCCTCAGCTGCTCCTCATCAGACTTGTGCTCCAGCCCCTTGACCAGCTCCATTGCCCTTCTCTGAACACTGCTCACCTCTGCCTTCTCTTCCCCATAAACACCATTTCAGTTTATTTAAGTGACTTCCATTTGCTTATTTTGAATTTGGTTCAAGATTTTTCCCACCCATTTCCAGCTCCTTCAGATGTGTCCCGCCTCACTGTAGCACACTTTGATGTAGTCAGAGCAGTCAGACTCCTTCCACGTCACCAAGGTGGTCATCAAACACGCACATAAAACTTGGCTGGGCTTTAAAAGGCTTGTTCTGGACAAGCCTCACTGGTCTCCCGTAATCCTGCTATTTACACGTTGGACGCAGACCCAATTCTTCAGCATCATTTGGCCTCCAGCAGGGGAAGAGGCCAGTGTGGCGCGGGGCCGTGCCCAGCAGTGCTGGCACGCTGACGTACAGTACCTGCAAGGGCCCATTCCTCTTCTCTGCCATTATTTTTTCACATCTTTAAGCAAACTCAAGAGCAGCAGAAGAGCCACCCCGCCAAGGCTACACCCCAGCACCTGGCAGCAATACAGTGAGGTCTAACCACAGCCTGGCCACAGAGGAGCTGCAGTTCCTTCCTCTCATGAACAAAAAGACATCATTGTTTTCATTTTCAGAACTCAAGCCAAACATAACTGGTGTTTTTCAGAAGAGTGCTCCTTAAGAAAATGCCACCTTCAAGGGGAAATCTCATACTCAGAGCCCTCCCAAGCCATGTGTTCTCTCATCCCATTAATAATGAAGAATGAAGGGACACAGCACAGAGAAGATGTTTAACTCAACATCAGTTCAAGTCTTATAAGGTGTCCTATGTAGCTAGAAAGAAAGGTTCAAGAGATTGTCCAGGACCCGTGGCACACACAGTCTCATCGAGTGAGCAGCTCATCTGCCCAGGGTTCCAGAGACAGCTTCATGAAGTTTCAGAAAGGCTGGATTTCAGGAGACTCCATGCTCCAGCCCTTCATCATCACGGACAGGTCCCACCAGTTCACCCACAACATCTGGGGGAACTAGCCCCTACCATCCCAGTACCAACCAATCTGAGCTGGAGCACCCGGAGCTTCCACCACCTACATACTGACACAGGTATTCCAGAGATAGGCCATATTAGTCTGTGCACCACATGCAGTGACAAATCCTGACTGTGACAGGCTGTCTGGATGAGGCAACACAGACAGAGTGCACAGCCCAAGGGCACACACAAGTCAGAGAAACCTCAGCGACGCAGCCCAGCCCTCCCCTACATTCAGATAAAAGCTCCGAATCACTGCAAACGCAGCTCTGCTCCTGAGCTCAGCCCACCTCCCTCCCCCAAATATCCTCCTGACTCATGTGAAACACAGCCAGAGCAGCCTATTTTTACCTCTGAGCACACACCGAGAGCCTGCGTGTACAAGCGAGCCAGGATGCGGCACATCCACACTCCAGCTGACAAAATACCACAGCTCAGCCAAACCAGGACTTAGAAATCCCAAATTCCCGACACAAATACCTTTCCAAAATATAAAAATTTCACCGACCGCTGCCAAAAAGGGGAGATTATTGGAAATTCAAACTCCTTCCCCTGCCCTCCAATCCTACACGAGGTCAGGAAGATGTGGGAAATCCTGCACCTGGGTCAGGGCAATTGCCAGCATCAGCACAGGCTGGGGGAGGAAGGGATTGCGAGCAGCCCTGCCAAGGAGGACTTCGGGGTGCTGGTGGATGAAAAATTGACCATGAGCTGGCAACGTGTGCTTGCCCACCAGAAAGCCAACCATGTTCTGGGTTTCATAAGAAGCAGCGTAACCAGCAGGTCGAAGGGAGGTGATTTTCTCCCTCTATTCCACACTCATGAGATCCCACCATCCAGCCCTAGGGTGCCCAGCATAAGAAGGATGTGGAGCTGTTACATCAGGTCCAGACGTGGCCACAAAAATGGTTTGAGAGCTGGAGCAGTTGGCCTAAGAAGACAGGAGGAGAGAGTTGGGGTTGTTCAGCCCAGAGAACAGAAAGCTCCAAGGTGACCTTACAGCACCTTCCAGTACCTAATGGGGCTACAACAGAGCTGCAGAGGGACTTTTGACGAGGGCGTGGAGTGATAGGACAAGAGAGAATGGCTTTAAACTGACAGAAAGCAGGTTTAGATTATATATTAGGAAGAAATTCACTGGCACAGGTTGCCCAGTAAAGTTGTGGATGCCCCATCCCGGGAAGGGGCATGTCTGGATGGGGCTCTGAGCAACCTGGTCTAGTGGAAGGTGTCCCTGCCCATGGCAAGGGTGTTGGAACTATATATTTAAGGCCCCTTCCAACTCAAATATTTCCATGAATCCAACAAGAGTCTTTGTCAGACAGGACACACTCAGGAAGACTTGTTAACGATCTGCTAGTTTTCGCAACCAGGGAGGACAATGCTGCTATCAGACGCTCCCAGAAGCCAGTGATTCACATCCTCAGCAAGTGCTGTTTGGGCAACAAACCACTAAATCCTTATGTTTGGACTTTTTGGGAAAAAAAAAAAAAAATTACAAAACCAAAACTCTTGCAAGGCAGGAAACGACTCCTGACAAACACTTCCCACATGCTCTATGGAAAACAACCAAACCAAGCAGTGGCTTATCGCAGACCATTCTCCACACGCAGTTAGGAACATGTTTCTGACCTGGGAACTTGAAGGTCAGCAAGAGACAAGACCTTTCCCAACAACACGTTAAGTGGAAGTCACCTCTGTAACAGCACCTTGGTCCAACCCTCCCAGGACCCACACAAGCTCCTGCCCACTACCATGGGATGCTAAGCTGGGGACCCACAGAGTGGACTTGCTCTTCCTTCAGTTTGTGTGGGAATGGCCAGCATAAGTATTTTATGTAATTATTAAATTTTAAACAGCTTTCGCAGAGTTAATCTTCATTATAACCCTCTGGGACAGCTGGTAACCCTGAGCACGCACACTGCCGAGGCCAGAGCCTTATAAATATCCAGACATCCACAGATGCCAACCTGAGGATTAAATTCACCTCCTGCATTTTCCACCCCCCCCAGTCCTAGAGAGCAAGTTAAAAAAAAATCTGCCTTGTTATTCGAGGAGTGATGTGTGAGAGCCTTACTGAAGTGTGAAATCACAGCCCTCCCGGCGCAGAAACCGGTGTCGGGTTTTTGGCAAAAAAACACGCTGGGCTTGGACTGTTTTTCTCCAAGGACAATCCTCCTCTCCTGCAGAGCTGCCCTGCTTCTGACACTCGGCCTTACACCTTAATGGGCAGGCACAAATCCCAATCCCTCATTAAATTAATACAGGGGCCACCCAGGAATTTTGGCCATGGGGTAATTTGGTTTTTCCTCTTCTATTTTGAAGCAGATTTGGGAGCAAATGTTCCAGCTTCCGGGAGCAGCTCCACACAGACCTGCTCATGGCTGTGGATAGATGGTTCATATAGCAACACACGTTAAAAGTGATCAAGCACCAGTCTTTGGTGCTAATGCAGTAAGGTCGAGGAACAAGAGATGATAAACCTGTAGATTTTTAGGTTTCCTACTCTCTAAGCAGAATAGCAGCCTCCCACGTTTGCATTTTCCAAGGCTCCCTTTTACCATGAAGTCCTGGTCAGCTCTTGCATATGCCCTTTGGAAACCACAGAGCTTCCCAAAAGGACAAAGATGATTTTTGGGCAAACCTGAACAATGTTTCAAGTCGGGCAGTTCACGGAAGATGGTGTTCTGAACTCATCAGATGTCAGCCCAACCCTCCTACGGCAGAGGTTCGTGCTGCAGATGCAGAGTTGCTTCACCCCACCCAAAGCAGAGCATTGTGCCCATGCTGGAGCACAAAATAGCACAAAATGCAGCAGAACGAGCTCCAGTGAGGAAGCAGTCCTGTTTTTAGGCTCAGCCAGTACCACAGCATCCATATTCGTTGTGGTGCCCAGCACATACCTGCCTCTTCCAATTTAACCAGCTCCCTTTCTGCTGGGTCTCACTCTGCGGAGGCGGACAGGCTGTCTTCAGAGGACCACGAGTCATCTGCAGATCATCAAGCTGCAGATGCCAAGCTGCAGATGCCAGAGGAGAGACTGCTTTGGAAAACACAAACAAAACACACCACCTTCTGCCTCTCCGTTTTGGCAGGTAGACAGACATTAATTCCTCATCTCATGCTCTGCCTGCCAGAGTCGTATCAGGGTTCGCTTACAAGCCCAGGGCTGCTCCTCTCCAGGCGTAACCGCAATTACCCAATTATGTCAGCAGCACTGGGCACACCTGCCCTCCTGAGATGCTGTGGCCACCTCTGCCCTACCTGTGGTCCGGGCACAAAACCTCGAGGCCACCACAGTTTGAGGCTGGTGAAGCTTTTAACCCCATCACTCCTCCCCATGCTCTGCAGATGGAAGAGATAGTCTCCAGGGGTGTGTTTCCACAGCAGCTCCTGCCACCAAGATGAGACCTGTTCAGGAGCTCTACCTCTACCAAACAAAACCATTACACTAAGTGGCTCATTTACCCACACAAGCACTAAGGAGGGGTCCTAAAGTGGTACCCAGTCACCACTTTAGTGATGTGTGTGAGTGCCAACCCTGCAGCTGGGTTTCCTTACTTAATGTAGCAGTTAAATAGCCTTGAGGAATGACATCCTCAGCTACGTTGCTTCCATGCACTTGCTTTCCTTCATTAAGCGATGGACCTATCAAAAAGAGTGACTTAAAAAGCCCACACATAACCTTAATGTGCTGTCTCTTGAAAAGAATCAATTAGTTTTACTCCAATAAGCATCTTCCAACACTAACCATGAGTAGCTGATCCCATGTGAGGACAAGCCTGCAGTGACCCAGCTGTCCCCATACATACTGCCCACACCCCCATTGGTTATTTTCATGTGGGGATGCTTTGGAACTGCAGTATAGCATCAGGCTCTCCAAGGTACAAGGGTGTGGTCTCTCTTTAACATCCTCAATGTCTTCCTTGGAAGCAGATCAAGCTCAAGCCTAGCCCTGGTCCCTCAGCTACCAATATGCAAGCCAAGGTCTATTCCTCAACCACTCAGTTTGATCTTGAGCCATTTTCAGCACAGAACTTCTACCTGCAGTCAAGCCTCAGCTCCACCCAAGCTGCAAACAGCTTTTGCAGAAGAGTTAATTTCTCTGATTATTTAACCAGAGGTTTCCTGGCCTTGCTCTCACCACCCACTGCAATAATGTGCAATTACAAGACTTGAAGAAAAATAAAAGGGAACTGGTATCTCATGCCAGGCCAGCGCTGCCAAGATATATTTCTTTGGTCTTTTGACTGCAAAAAAACAAAAATCACCAAACTCTCTTCTTGCCTCTTGGCATATCAATTCAGGCAGCTGCTTCTATACACAGGTTTTACCCTAACATTTTACAGTCTTTGTGTTTCATCCGCTGCTACTAAATGTGTGAAAGTCAAAGGCAGCACTATCAACGAATTCTGCAAAGAAGAATTCAAGCCCATCTTCATGTTTGGCATAGAGTGATGGCAAATTTGGCATTTCCATGACATTTGAGAGACAGGCTTCAATTCTCAGTTTTTATTGAAAGGTTTCTGCCAAGCTCAATTCCTTGCTTCTGAAAACATCTGAAGAAAGGAAATGGGTATTTGCTAAAATAAGGGGATTGTTTACAAGGAAGTCCAGTGTGTAGTCTGCTCTTGATCTTCTAAAAGAAAGAAGTTCTACAAGGTTAAACCACAGAGCCCTATCAGCCCAGTACCCACATCACTCAGGCACCATGTGGATAATTTCTCAGGAAATCTGTGGCAAACTGTTTTTCTCCTTCAGATTCCCATCTGCAGGGCTGCAAAGTAAGAGCCAGATGAAGCAGCAAGAGGTCCAGCTGCTCCAACCACAGCTGCACTGCTGGCACTGCTTTACCTTTTCATTCCCCTGTAGACAAGAAGACCTCATGGCTCTGGGAAGAGCCCCTGTTGTGTGGGTGGACACAAGGACAGATGTGGAGGTAGGCTGGCTGCTAACTCAGGCCACTGGTCATTGCAAGCTCTTCCCAGACCCCTGAACCATTTAATCCAGTGAGAATCACTGGCATTTGCTGCCTTGGCTGGAACATATCCATGTTAAGGACATGGGTCTAGTTTTAACACCAGCCTCCCGAGCTACTTCTATTTTTATGTTTGGGCTGTTATTTAAGGCACGTATTATGCCAGAGAGAGAATGGGGCACAGATACCAGCTCACGGGGAGATGAGGACAAGTGAAACACCCAGTGACAACAACTGCTGACCGGGATAGCAAACCTATCTCAATTATTTAAACAATTCAGGAATCAAGTGCCTTCAAGAACTGGGGAAGAGCTTGAGCCCCTGCTTCCACCCTAAAATCCTCCTCTTTTGGTAAGGAGCCCAAGCACAGGGAGACGTCTTTGCTCCAGCACAGAGCAGTGCTGCTGCCACCCTGACTGTGCTTCACCCAGCACCCATGGCCCTGAAGCAACCAGTAATAAAATCCTCCAAAGAGGCAAGGCCTTGGATGCCCTCCTGGTGCCACAGGAGGCTCAGGGGGTTGCTGGTGTGAGGGCAGGTGCCCAAGCACAGCTCCTCCAGGAGAGGCTCCAGAGGCTATGTCAGACCAGGACTTTCCTTTCAAAGGTTAAAGATGTTTACTGAAAGTATCAGGAGGGAGGAGATGGTAAACTAGAAAAAAATGGGGGAGACTGTTTGCAACAGCTACATAAACAGGCCATAAACACACCCCAACTCCTCGCTGGTGTGTGGCCAACTTACAGGTGGGAAGGTCATAGGGATGTGGGTGCACTGCCAGCACCCAGCCCAAGGGTTTCACCCCCAGCCACAGAACGTAATTTAAAACTTAATTGCTTGCTCTCCACACCTCTAGTGCAACCACAAACCGGGCTGGCACCTGGGGAGCAGCTGTGGTCCTCACATCTAAAGCAGCTTTGCTCTGGCTCCTACCATAGAGGGATCTACACAGCAGCATGGGAGGGGAAAGATACCCTCTCTGCAACAGCCTGAAGTTTAGCCCTGGTTGTACTCACCCCTGTCTGCAAAGTTGCTTCAGGATGAAACATGATTTGGTACAAACACTGCTGGAGCAGCAGAAAGCTAAGCCATGAGACGGCAGCGCTGCAGTTCATCTCAGCTGTACAGCCAGTTATTAAATGAAAGGTCAATTCCTTTATGGCACTACACCTCTCCTTTCAAGTGAACAGTCATAAGAGCCAGACATTCCAACTGGAAAAGCAAAGAGGGATTTATACACTGCCGCAGAGGAGACTAATGAGAATAATTTCCATATCTGGCATGACAGAGCACCACCACCAAGCAAGAACTAATGAGCAAGACCCTTCCAGCTAATGCAACAGTATTTAGTTTGCACTAAAAGCAAGACAAAGCATTAATTGTTTTGCACTCATCTGTCTGCCTTGATTGCACAAAGTTCAACTGAGGACATTGGGCAGGAGGAAGTCACGAAGCCACCCGTGCCAAGGGGGAACCAGCGTGACTATTGCAAGAATGACTGGGAGTAACGGGGTAATTCACCTCCAGACTCAAACCAGGCTGGCTTATCACCTAAGAGTGGTTCTGCTATTACATCCAGATTATTTCCCAATCTGGAAATCTTGCAAAATTGATGCACCAGCTGAATTCAGCTGTTAACAGATGACAGAGAAGACTGGGACAACTCATCCTGGGAAGCACAGGATGACCCATGAATGATGCTGTCCCCCAAAGGATGACAAGATCTGGGAAGTGGGGTTACAACCTAAATATTTAGGGTTATAGCTAAATACAGCCTCATTGCTCACCACATAAACCTTTTCTTAACTGCATGGTTTCTTTAATGTGAATCATGCTTGGAGACCAAACATACAGCAGTGCCCACAAAGGCAGCTCTAATGTGTAGGTTTCCAGAAGGACCACCTGCAGCACAGGCGTTTTGGCACAGGGTCTGAAACACCAGGTTAGAATCTAGAACTGCATCCATCCAACTTGGTCTGGTCCCTGCTCTCAATCACCGCCTGTCCTGTACAAACTCAGATCCTGCTCTGAGATGCTTCAGAAAACAGGAAAGTGTCAGAAATTCAACCAACTGGTAATTAAGGTCTTGGGGGAAAGAGTTACTCCAGTTTAGTAACAATCACGTGCTTTTGGCCAATGAATCATGGCCAAAGACATGTATTTCTGCTAGCACCCACAAATAAGGATGTCTAATGAAGCTCTGCAACTTCATTGCAGATCATTCACCACAGCCTCAAGGACCGTGCTTCCGGTACCACAGATTTTAGGGACAATGGAGTGCAGGGGTTACGGGAAAAAGTTATCACAAATGGGAAAAAGCTATCACAAATGGGAAAAAGCTATCACAAATGGGAAAAAGCTATCACAAATGGGAAAAAGCTATCACAAATGGGAAAAAGCTATCACAAATGGGAAAAAGCTATCACAAATGGGAAAAAGCTATCACAAATGGGAAAAAGCTTAAGAAACTGCAGCCCAAGAACTCGAAAAGAGTTAAAAGGAAACTGATAAGCAACACAAATACAAGAGAAGGCAGAAAACTAATTCCAACAAGACCTTACTGGTTCTATAAATGCATTAATGAAGGCAAACAAAGTGTAGGTCTATTAATCAGCCGGAAGGTGAAGGGAGTACACGACAGAAGACGCCCTATTCAAACTTTCTTTGCTTTGTACTTGAGCACTCAAGGATGACTTTCATCAAGGACTGATCTCTCTTAAACCTTCCAATCTTTGTTCAATCCATTCTTTGTTTGTCCACCCCTTGTTAAATGTGCTTTTCTAAAGGTTAACTGTGAACGGATGTTTAAGGTTGAGAAACGTCAGCTCCGACTAAGAACTTGTCAGTGCTGCCTGCACAGGATAAGGAGGGGTCAAAATTGCCACTGTAGCTCTGCAGAGGAAGAACCAAGCACCCTGCTCAGTGCTCACAGTCATGCCACCATTAATTTATCACTGATCTCAATTTAACGATCACAACATGTCATCTTTAAAGTCTCATCAGAAAGCTGACAGCAAACCATCCACTAAATGAACAGAAAACACTACCAAAAACACTACCAAAAGAGCACCCGGGCAGACCTGACAACACTTGTGGAACACATTCCACGGCACGGCCTCTAAGGACAACCTTCCTGCTCCAGCACAGGCAAAGGGCTGGGGACACAAGCCAGAAGCTGGGAGTTAGGGCTAAGAACCTGAAATTGAAGCGCTGCCAAGAGGTGGGGGATGACTCAGCCTTCCAGAAACTGATGGGACGAGAGTAAAAGGACAACACGAAAGATAACCAGACCCTGAGTCACCAAGAAAATAAGGACAGTGTAACACAGAAGAAAAGTGGAAAGGCAAAAAAAAAGGTGCCTTCACTCAAGATCCTTCTACGAAGGATGGGTGGGAAGGAGGAGGTGGAGCAAGCAGCAGACATTGCCTCCATTAACCCTTCCTCCAGGAGCAGGGACACACCATGGAAACTAGAAGGAGGAGAAGCCAAGGATGAAGAAACATCTGAGGAACCACTACATGAGCCTTGTCCTCACTACAAGACCCAGAAAGTTAGAAAAGCCATCAGTGGATATGGGGGCAGCCCCTCCAAAGCCCCATCGCTACTGCTCACCGTGCCCGTTGCAGTAATAGATCCACTTCTCCCTGTTCTGCGTGGGGGTGGTGGACTTTTTCATAATAGCCTTTTCCACGATGGCACTGGGATCTTGCCTGGGCCCTTTCTTCAGAGTCCGTGAGCTCTTCCTGACGCTGCAGACCACGATCACCACCAGGACCAGCAGCAGGAAGAGGACGATCATCCACGGCAAGTGTTCGTTGATGTCGAAGTGCTGGTGGACGTTCTGCGAACCTCGCCGGGGGGGCCTGTATGGGACGCTGGACTTCTCTCCCCCCATCATCTCCAGCGACGGCTGCTTCTCCAGTGCTCGGCTTGTCTGCTTGTGCCGGTAGCTCTGCGCCTGGCTGGTGGTGCCAGAGCCCAGGAGGGTCCCGCCAGCGCCATCCGTCCCGTTGGCCGAGGTCTCGTTGTCGTAGCGCGCCGGCTCCACCATCCTGCTGGACGCGCGCGGCGCTGGAGAGGGGACAAAATCGGGAACTGAAGAGTTCAGACCTGCGAAAGGAGAGGAGAGTTCAGTGTCACAGCACCGGAGATGTGATATGGCAGGTCTAAGACCCTGCTTGGCCAGCAGGCAGAAACCCAACGCCAGGCAGCGAGAAAGAGTAGAGGTGAAGTTGAGGTTTGTCTCTGGGAACAGATGGGTACGGTTACAGAGGGAGGCTCAAGGTAAAACTGCCCCTTGGTGGTTAAGGCTAGTGGCAGCTTATTAAAAAAAATGAGTTATTATAGGCATGTTGTCAATCCGTGTTTGTCCCATATTCAGCATTTCTCAGAAAACTCCCAACTTTGAGCAAGTTGATTTTTCTTTCTTAAGTTCACAAAAATTAGTTTTAGTTCAGTTGTGGAATTTCGTATTTGGGATAAAAGTACAAAAAATACATGACAGTTTGTAGGCTTAGTATCTCTCCTCTGGGTTTTGTTAAGGACGCACAAATTTTTTATCAGCACTGCAAGCTCTTGCAGGTGCATCAACTACAAAATAGGTTTCTGAAGCAATCAAACTTCCCCCTAAGAGCTACCTTCCATCTTTATTGAGTTTCCTTATCAATCAACAGCTCTCAGGTCCCAGCCAGTTGCACCACCAAAGCCTGGCGAGAAGAGGAAGAAAGACTGTTGTGGCAAAAACTACAGCTTATTTTGGCAACTCGTCTTTTGAAGATCGTGTCTCATCCCAGCTGAGACAGAGAGTGGGTGTAACCATCTGTAACCTGGTTTTGGCCCCGACTTGGTTACCCAAAACACTCTGACCAGGATACAAACAGGGAAAACCCTTTAGCTTTTACGTAATTGTCTGCAGTTGATTTCAAAGTTCAGGAAACACTGTCCTCTCCCAAAGATAAAACAATGTCAGAGAAAACTTTGAGACCTAACAAAGGTGAAGCTTTGGAAGCCTACCAGTGTCAACACTTCCCTGCAATTACATTTACCAGTTCATGTGTTAAGGTAATCAAAAGTTGCATCTTTTAACGAAAATGCTCAGTATGAGACACTGTAGGGAAGCTGCTTCCCAGGGAGTGCACAGTGGGGTCCTACAGCAGCAGCTCCAAAACCAGCCACAGCTAAAGCATCATTATAAAGACTGTGCTGATGAACCACTCCCAATTAAGCAAGAAAATGGGGAATTCCACCTGGTTCTCCCCACTGTCGGTAACTTGTGGAAATCTTAGAGACTGAAGAAAGTAAAGTTACAGGACAGCCCAGGCTCCTGCAGGGCTGTTTCAGCAATGGTTCCCATTCAACCACTCTGGCAGAGTACAGAGTGAAACACAGCAAGGAAAGCACAGGCATGAAAACAATGAATCCATTAGAGAAGTCTCCCAGCTGCAGGGAGACTGCAGCAGGGGCTTTCCTTCTGCAGCCCAACTCAGGTTCACCACAACTGCACAAAGACTTGTGCCAGCGCATCACAGAGATGGGGAAAGAGGCTGGGGAACGTGATGTCCTTTCAGCCCAAACAGCAGGACAGCCAGGAGTCTCACTGTAGGCTCACTGAAAATGTTATTAAATGTGGTTTAATACAAGTGAGGGCAACCCAATGTACTCTGCAGCTGCCTCCTGGCCAAGAAGCAAAAGCACTACCATTACTTTAGACCAGGTTGTTTTTTTACGGCCTAAAACCAACCCTGATCGAGGCAGGAACACAATCCCACAACCAAACCCACATCTGTGTTTACGTGGTGAACGTTACCTTTGGGAAGATCAGCGGTTGGTGGAACTTCATAGGGCTGCTCATCCGCTTCGGTGCTCGACGAAGTCAAAGACATGTTCGGAAGAGAAGCCGGAGAACCACAGATGTTGTCGCTCTCCTTCGTCCCTGGCTTGATGACCACCATGTTTTTCCCAAAGCAGTCAGTGTATGGTTTGCACTTCATCACACTAGAAGGCACATCAGAAAAGGTACCACGAGGGCACGGCTTGCACCTCACGTCTTCCGTGTCGGTTCCTTTCTTGCGGACGCCCCAGCCGACCGGGCACACCGTGTAAGGGACGCAGGTATCGTTCGTCTGAAACGTACCAGACAGGCAAGTGCACTCGCGGTCAGTCAAGGCAGTACAATGAGTTTTCTCAATCATTGGCAGTTCACAGGGTTTCCTACAAGGGTGGCACCGCTCTATGCCGTTCTCATGCTTGGTGTAGGTCCCATCTGGACAAGGGCTGCACTCTCTCAAGGTACTCTTCGTGCAGTGCTTAGACACGTAGGTTCCTGCGGGACATTTGTCACACGTCAGCTCTTCGTTGGTGGCATGGTCGAGGTGGCGGTACTTGCCAGGGGAGAGGCTGATGGCATTCTGCTCAGAGGTCAGCTTCGACTGACCATCAGCGGTGCCAAGGAGCATGAGCAGCTGGAAAACAAACAGGAGGTATCAGTCAACAACAATGTGCAACCGGAGCCCTCTCTGCCAGCGACCCTTTGTAGTTCACAAGGGATGTCCCAGAGCCATGTCCCAGAGCCACGGGACCATGGACAAGTTACTACGCCCAGAGGAGGGACCTCAGTGAGGCTGGAGTGGAACAGAACCCACAGAGGTGGCAGCACACTCTCCCGACACATCGCCAGTTACAATTATAATTCCTTAAACTTGACACCACACTCCTCAGTGAGACTAAGCATCATTTACACTGCAACCCTGCCAGGGTGGTAAATACTGCTAATTGAGTTTCAGCAGTACGTGCTACCTGGGCACCCCAGGAGAATTCAGACCAGCTTTGCATTTCAAGGCTGAGAGGCTCCAGCACAAGGCAGGCACTTGACAAGAAGACAAAAAACACACACACAGGTGGAAGCTCTGACCTGTAAAACTTTCCCTCCTCTCTTTGTTAATCTGCACTTGTTCAAATAGTTACCTTTCTAAGTAACGCAAACCAGGGCAAAATCCAGGCTAGCAGCTGTTTCTGAACCATTTCTCAGCCCCTCTGCCCTTCCACGAGTTTTTATGGCCCAGTGCAAGTATTGGGCTGGTTGAGACTGCAAGGGATGTTCTGCTTTGAGCCTCCAGCCACATCTGAACTCACTCTAAACCAGCTGCATTAGCAAAAGGAGAGAAAACCCGGTGCTATTTTTACAGCTGTGCTGTAACTCAGCTCCTCATTGCATCAGACACAGGTAAACGGACGCCAGTTTTTAGACACTAAACTGAAACCAGCTGGACTTGGCCATACGATGGCTACAAATCTGTTTATCTTTACTGACTTCCAATCCTAAGGTTTTATTCCCTTAATTCCTTTACATCGAAGCTGCTCCATCCCTAAGAGAAGCCCCACCTACCAAGAAGGATCTTTGCTCCCCCCAGAAGATCTGTGGTTTGTGGATTTAATGTTAGTTATGGCAGCGGAGATAAGATACCAAGAACAAAAGGCACATCAAAAGAAAGGCTGACACAACCTCACACAGCATGCAAAGCAATAGGGAACACATTTTCAAGCAGCCACAGGATAAGTTCAGAGGCAGAGAGGGAACAAATCAGCATTACCTTGAATTTTCAAAGGTGCTTTCCTACACTGAAGGTAAAAAGACCAGAGATCCTAATGCTGTTCAGCTGCACAGCCAAGCACATAAATCACTTGGCTGTGTTATACAATCCCTCGCCTCCCGCTCTGCTACCTATTCTGGGCTATCAGCCAACAAGAATATATTCAGAAGGAAAAAAAAAAAAATAAAACAAGGCTCCCAACAACATGACTCTGCAGAAGGCACATCGCGGCAGAGCTGCAAGCCACGCCGCGTCATTTTTTGGTGCAGTCTCTCTCTTCCTGGAAACACACGGCACATTCCTGTTTCACCTGCTAAATAATTTACAGCCTGGGATTTGTACAAAACACTTCTTTTTTTTAATTTTTTTTTTTATTTAGATAGTTTTCTCCCCCTGAAGCAGCAATTACAGAGCAGGCAGAAGCAGGCAAGCCCGCAGGAGCTGACGAGGATCCTGCAGCAGCCAGACTAATTACAGCACGTCAAATTAAAAAGCGGGGCTGCCCTGGCAGGCAGCAAAGGCTTACAGGATGCATTTTATTTTTCCCCTCCCCTAAGACATGATTTAACAAAGTGCTTAGCTGGCTCTAAGGAAACCTGCCACCCTCCCCTGTAATCTCCATGACGCATCCCTGAATTAGCAATCCAGCCTCTCGAGGTGGCATGGAGGGTCACCTGTCTTACTCACCCTCCTCCTGTGCCAGTGCTGAGCAGGACAGGGTGTCAGGAGAGGCAGGACAGGCAGTGACTCTCCTGCCTCACCAGGGGTGAGCTGTGTACTGCTGTCTCAGACACTGATTTCTCCCTCAGCATCAAGCCAGACCTCGGAAAACCCATGGACAGCCCTGCTACAAGCATGTGCCATGGGTTCCCTCCTGCTCTCCCTGTTTTTCCCATCTCCAGCATCTTCCCATTACTCATCCGGGTAACTAAAGCCTGTAACCACACCAGGTTTGGGTTGGGCTTTTTTTAAACCCTATCTCAAGCAAAGCAGTGCTGGTATTTTTGAATATCTCAAGATCTTCAGCTGCACATGCACTTCCAAGCTTAGGGAGAACAGCAAGTTCCAGTGGGGGAAGGCTAAGCAGATTCGTGCATCCACTGTTTATTCAGATTGGCATTTCTGGTCCCTGAAATAATTCAGCTGCTCAGGTTTCACACCCTTCAGATCTCTGCAAGCAAAGGACAGGAGCAGGAGGACCTCTTCAGCAAAAAGAGGTGTCCCTGGTTTGTTCCGTCACCCTCAGGGCTGCCCACTAGCCCACAGAACAAGACCTTTCTGGCTGACACCACCAGTGCCTGCGAAAAAAGCAACCAAGTAACAAAGTGAGCTCCACTGAGCCACTGCACTTCAGTTCATTACTCCGGTACCAAAGTAAGTGTACATGGTAACAAAAAAAACCAGGGGAAACAGGAATTGGTGCAAGACAACTCTACACAGCAGATTTGGTTTCAGCAGTTTCAGTGAAGCTGCCTGTGCCCGAAGCAGGAGCAGCTCTTAACAACGAAGGGTTAAAAGGGACAGGAGTCCCTTTTCAAAAGGGTCAGGTGGGACAGGGCGGCCACAATCCCAAAGAGCATCCCCAACTCAGCACCAACACCCTGCAGTGCATGGGCAAAGGCATTTCCCAGCCACCTTCACCTATTTCAACACATGAAGGTTTTATGGTATGAGGAAATCAGATTGGGCTGAGGGGCACCATCATTCTCACCTCCTCACATCGGGAAACACTCAGATAAGGGGACCTTCATGTTCAGCTGCAAACAACCCCTCGAGGCAGCAGCACCCCACAGCTGGCGTGGGCACAACCCACCTCACCACCACCCAGCTGGAGGACTCCACCTCAGTGGTTGTCTCTGTTTGTGTCTCCATCACCCTCTTTCAATAACTGTGTGCTGCAGGGGGACCCAACGGGCAACCTGCACAATAAACAGATTTTGGGGGTCTGTCTCCATCACCCTCTTTCAATAACTGTGTGCTGCAGGGGGACCCAACGGGCAACCTGCACAATAAACAGATTTTGGGGGTCCAGAAGCTACCTGGGCACTTGCACAGAGGACGCTGCTGTGAACACCTGAGTAACCCAGTCTAGCGGTTGGCATTTGTGCCCATGGCAGAGGGGTTGGAACTAGATGATCTTTAAGACCCCATCAAACTCAAGCCATTCTTTGATTCTATGAATACACATCTCACTCAGGACCCAAACCTGCCTAGTGAGTCAAAACACCAGCAGAAAGCTGGTGAACCAATGAACTTTCTGTCCCAAAATTTGTGTCCTAAAATGCTGTGACACCGAGACTGTTGTAATCTTACGTTGTGTACAGTGGCACCCTGCTGCCAGTCCTGCAGGGACACAGCAATAAACCTAAAACTAAAGTAAAAATAAAATAAAAAATAAAATAAATAAAAAAATAAAATAAAATAAAATAAAATAAAATAAAATAAAATAAAATAAAATAAAATAAAATAAAATAAAATAAAATGGCAGCTAAATGCACGGCACTTGATCCCCATAGAGAAGAACAGGAGCAGAGCTGTAAGCGAGCACAGGGACCAACAGTGCTAGACTGATACTCTGGGAATGGTTTTCAAGCAAAACCAACAGAATTTGGTAGAAACAGCAGCTGGCTCCTTGGTAATGCCTTGGCACAGGTAGGGGATGAGCAGCGCTGCCTGCCACTCTTCCCAAAGATCAGCTGCACCCTTCGCCGACAGCACCGGGAAAGCGCTTGCAACATTAAAGTAAAAAAAAATAAATACATAAAAAACCCCAGAAAGACAAATAAACTGGTCTGGAAGTTTTACGGTAACTTGGCAGACAGGAGGAGCCCATCTCCTGCCCCAGTCTCAGTAAAAAGGATCAAGTTACTCAGACCAAAAAAGAAGTTGCCTGTGAGGAGAGTATCGAAGAGAAAAGCGAGTTTCTGCATCTTGCAACACAACCAGCTATTTCAGCTGGTTTGGGGTTTGTGAAACCAGACTCTGGGACTCACTGCTCAGCAGTTCCTTTACTACATCTCAAGAGTAAAACACAGGCGGATGAGCGAGCCAGAACAGCAGCACTGCAACATCTGGTCCCCATGAAGGAAAACCCAGAGCCACCCCTGCAGCCAGTGCAGACCCGAGCTCACCAGCATCCCTGCCAGCCATGGTTTTGCTCCAAAACGATGAAATCCCCCAGGTTTCCAAAAGCCCCACGTTGAAGCAAGGTGACATCGTGCTGGTTCCAGGTGAGGGCAGTGGGGGAGATGGTGGAAATCACCTTGCAGCAGCTGGTGGGTGCCCAAAAAATCCACCAAGCAAATGAAACCACAGCCAACACCAGCCGCACACAACTGCTACCGCTCCAAACACAAGGAGCCAGAAGGATTTGGGTTTACTGCACCAGCAAACGACCCACCAGCTACGGATTTGAACACACTTCCCTCAGGCTAGGAAGATATTAACGCCTTGTTGGGCCAAAAGGAGATGCCCAAAATGTTGAACATATTGGATAAAAACCCTGACGCATCCTGCCAGCTCACAAGCAAATGGGAATTTTGTCTTACAGCTAATTTGCTCATACACACACAGAAGTGTGAGAACACACAAGTAACATACATGCGCGTTTGCTCAGTCTCACTTTATTCTCCAGAATTTTATTTCCCCACACCTTCACATCATCCTTTTTTCCTCCCCTCTACACCCTTCATTCCCAACTGACCTCCAGGATCCTAGCTGGAGCTGCATATCTCAAGCTCCCCATCAGCATCTCATCTTCCAGACAGCACTCGCTTCTTCCAGCGGGAACCCGGCGCCCGGGAGCGCACGGCCAGCACCGCGCACGGACCGTCTGCTCCGCCGCTGCCCCAAGCTACCCTTTGCCTTCAGAGGCTGTTTCCCAGCTAATGCCCTTCCAGCTTCAGATTATTTGTTGTTTACTCGGATTCCTGTCGAGCCAGCGCCAGCTTGCTCAGATCCACCTTGAGTTCAAGAGCAAGTGCTCTCCTCGGTTACACAACTCAGCCGCAGCAGCTGCGGCGTCTGCCTGACACACCGAATTACCATCTCTCCCCAGAACAGACGGGATGGAGCCCTAAAGCGCTGATTGGGAAGGGCCCTACCTGGGAAGGTAGATGTCGAGATGAAGCTGCCGGAAAACATTTCCCTGGTAAGTCGAGGCAGCTGCCCGTCATTCGCAACGGGGAGTTTTGCTGCCTGGCCAAAGGGTGGCAAGAAAAGCAGCTGGGACGGATGGGTGGATGGATGGATGGATGGATGGATCCCTGCCCAGTGCCGAGCTCCAGGAGCGGGGCAGAGGGCAGAGCAAGGATCCGCTCATCCCTGGCTGTGCGGCACAGCCCTGGATGGAGGATGCCTCCGCCTGCGCTAACATGGGGAAGGGAAGGATGGATATCACAGGGAATATCGCACCCAGGCAGCGTCCCCTGCCAGGACCTGGGGCTGCGGGACTGGGGTGGGCAGCACACCGCGGGAAAGGCACAGGGGAGCCCCCCGTGCACAGGGGGCGCGGAGGGGGGGCCGCAGGACACCCAGATACACCCCGATACACCCATCCCCTGCCCACCTGCCCCCGCACTGCAGCACGTCCCCACCCACCCCGCGGACACGCGGATGCTGCACGGGCGGCGCAGCCTCGCCCCGACCCCCTCCTCGCCCCGCACACACACACACACTCACCGTGAGGACACCGGCGAACCCGGCGGCGCTCCGGGTCGCCTCGGCGGCCCCCATGGTGGCGGGGCCGGGGGGCTGCGGGCGAGGCTCTGCCCGTGCAGCCGCGCTGCCTCAGGCGGCGGGGCGCGG
>VXAY01002116.1:420724-467858 GCA_013399855.1 Oxyruncus cristatus | reverse complement strand
CCACCCACCCACCCCCATTAGCCACTACTCACTATTAGCTGTTCAGTGATGCCCTTAGCATCACTTTTTGTCCATCAGAATAAGACTTACTACATTGAGTCTAAACCCAAGGGCAGCCCTTTTTTTATGGGCACAGTTTCTGAAATGGGTTGTGCTGAGCTAAGGTCTCAAGGTCATGAAGTGAGAGGAATTTTACTCAGGAACTTGCAGACCTCTGGTTTTCATCTCTGGGCTCGTGTTGTGCTCAAGGAGGAGTGGAAGAGGAGTGACTTGGAATCACAGAATCACTTAGGTTGGAAAAACCCTCTGAGATCATCGAGTCCAACCTTAGACCAATCATCACCTTGGCAACTAGACACTTCCAGTCGTTCCTTAAACACCTCCAGGGACGGTTACTCCATCACCTCCCTGAGCGGCCTGTTCCAATGTTTAGCAACCCTTTCCATGAAAAAAATTCCTCCTGATGTCCAACCTGAACCTCCCCCAGTGCAGCTTGAGGCCGTGTCCTGTCACTAGTTGCTGACCCTCTCCTTTCAGGTAGCTGTAGAAGATGGGTCAGGATCGGGAGCATAGGGAGGTGCACTCTGCCTGCATTGCCCAATGAGTGCTGTAGTGACAGACAAGGACAAGCTGTTCTCTGGCTCATTATTGTTACCAGATGAGTGGGGGACTTGTACGATGGCTGGGTTTGGATAATGAAATGCTGACTGTGACAGAGGAAAGAGGGCTGCACTCCTCATCCCTCGGCACACAGCCCCCCGCCCTCCCGCAAGGCTTTGTTCCTGGGGGTGACGCGCAGCAGCCGGGACGTGACTGTGGGTCCCACCCCCCCACGACGGCCTGCTCTGTCCGGGGTTATTGTGCGATGCCCAGAACAATATGTTGTGGTTAGGGATGCCTGGGAGAGCGCCGGGAGGCTCCCTGCTGCCCCTCTCTCTGCTAGTGCTGGGGGAAGGCAGCTTTTGGCCATCTGGTAGCTGTGGGTTTGGTGGAGGTCCCCCAGCAAGGGAGAAGATGCAGTCACCAGTCCTGTTCCTAGAGAGGAAAGACAGTGTTTGGCGCTGCCAAGCCACAGATGCACTGTGTGTCTTGGGCACAGGATGGCCTTGGGCACTGTAGGATGACAGGATAGCTTGTGTGGGAAGGGACTGCAGGAGGTCTCCAGCCTAACCTCTTCATCATGCGGGGCCAACTCTGGGGTCAGACCAGGTTGCTCAGGGCTTTATGCAGCTGGGTCTTGGAAACCTCTGAGGTTGGAGGCAGCACAGCCTTTCTGGGCATTCTGTATCAGTGCTGAACTCCTCATAGTGGGAACACTTTTCCACATATCCAGTCTGAACCTCCCTGGTTTCAACTTATGTCCAGTGTCTTTGTGTTCCATTTATGTACCTCTGTGTTTGTTCGGCCTGAAGAAGAGGAGACTGAGGGAAAACCTCATAGCTGTCTATAACTTCCTCATGAGCAAAAGTGGGAGGGCAGGCACTGATCCCTTCTCTCTGGTAACCAGGACCCAAGGCAATGGCATAAAGCTATGTCAGGGGAGGCTAAGTTTGGGTATTAGGAAAAGGTTCTTCACCCAGAGGGTCGTTGGGCACTGGAACAGGCTCCGCGGGGAAGTGGTCACAGCACCAAGCCTGACAGAGTTCAAAAGTGTTTGGACAATGTTCTCAGGCACACGGTGGGATTCTTGGGGCTGTCTCATGCATGGCTAAGAGTTGGACTCAATGATCCTTGTGAGTCCCGTCCAACACAGTCCCTTCTATGATTCTATGATCGTCTTCATAACCCTCCTTGCAGGTATTGAAGGTTGCTGTCAGATCCCCACCAGAGCTCTCTCTCCTCCAGCCCTGCACCCTCAGCCTCCTCCCCCAGGCTGTGTGCTCCCATGCCCTGATCATCTTGATGGCCTTGCTCTGGACTCACTCCCATGAGCCCCTTCCTCTCATGTGTTGGAGGCTGTTGCAATATCCAGACATGGTGTTGGCAGGGCTGAGCAGAGGGGGAGGTTTCCCTCCCTTGACCTTCTGGCAACACTCTGCCTAATGCAGCCCAAGGAGCCATTTGCCTGCTTTACTGTGATGACACGTTGCTGGCTCATGGTCAACCTGGTGTCCACCAAGACTACCAGGTCCTTTTTGCATAGCTGCTCCCCCACCACTCAGCCCAGTCTGTGCTGTAGAAGGGGGTTATTCCTTCCTTGGTGCTGGACTTGGCATTTGCCCTCAATGAAGTTCATAAATATCCTTGAAGTATCAAGTCAGAGAGAGGGACCATGCAGAAGATGCCTTGTGGACTTGCCTGAGTCACAGGGACATTTGCTTTGTAAAGGTTTGGAAAGTCCCTTCTAGGGCCTACCCACACCTTAAGGGGGAGAATCTGCTTATTTGGGATGTTGTGATGGTTGGAAGCTCAGTCAGTGAGGTAGCTCAGTGATATAACCTGGAACAACAGAACAATCTCACAAGAAGAACTGCACCACCCAGTGCAAAGGGGAGGTGAGTTAGGGGCTTGTGCGTCCTCCAGTGACCATGATACTGACAGGAGGGAAGAGAAAACGTGTCCTTTCTGGCTTTGGGGGTCCAGTTGGGTGCCTGGGTGAGATGTCCCTCATCTGCTTGCGCAGCTGTTCTGAGCAGCAGAGGGGAAGATGCTTGTGCGTGGCAAGAGGCTGGGCTTTGAGTGGTCTGGACTTCTCTGTCCTGGCTTGCTGGTTGGTTTCCCTTGTCCCCAGGTGCCTCTGGACTCAGCCAACCCTCAGAGACAGTTTAGTGTGGAGTATGTTTGGTCCAGGATCTTTTAGTCACCTTAGTTTGCTGTGTGAGAGACCTTGGGCCAACAAGTGTGTCTGGAGATGGGCATCGGCTTTGGTAGAGACAAGGCAGAATAATGTTCTTCCCCATTAAATATCCAGGGAGCAACAGGATTTTTATCCAGGATTTTTACAGGCTCTCGTGAGACCCCAGCTGGGGTACTGTGTCCAGGTCTGGAGTCCTCAGAACAAGAAAAACATGGACCTATTGAAGCAGGTCCAGAGGACGCCACGAAGATGCCCAGAGGGCTGGAGCACCTCTGCTATGAAGACAGGCTGAAAGAGTTGGGGTTGTTCAGCCTGGACAACAGAAGGCTCTGAGGAGACCTTTGAGCCCCTTCTAGTAATTAAAGAGGGCTTATGAAAAAGAGAGAGAGCAACTTTTTACAGGGGTAGGTAGCGATAGTACAAGGGGGAATGTTTTTAAACTGAGAGGCAAGAGATTTAGATTAGATGTTCGGGAGAAATTCTTTACTGTGGGGGTGGTGAGGCACTGGCACAGTTGACCAAAGAAGCTGTGGCTGACCCATCCCTGCAAGTGTTCAAGGTCAGGTTGAATGAGGCTTGGAGCAACCTGGTCTAGTGGGTGGCATCCCTGTCCATGGCAGGGGGGTTGGAATTATATGATCTTTAATGTTCCTTCCAACTCAAACCATTCTATGATTTATGATTAATGTGAAGTGAGACATATAGGAACATACCATTTCTTTTCTCTGGATGAAGACAAAGACCCCCTTGGCTCCTTTGACAGGAGTTGCCATTCTTCTCCAATTTACCACAGCAGCAGTGCAGGGTCTCACCCTCACCATACAAAGGTCCGTTCCCCAGACCAGAGTATTTATTCCCAGGACTTCCCCGCCCCAGGGCTGCTCATTCATCTCTCACAGACAGAATGGAGCCTGTCACAAGAGCAGATGCAGAGCAGGCAGAGCTCCCCATGAGACCCTTCACCACCAGAGATGATAAACAGATGGGGAAATCTGCTGGGAAATGCATTGACGTAAGGAGGTGAGAGGCTGGAGCTCTGTCCCCAAGGAGGTGAAAACACGCTGAGAAAGCAGAGCCCGGTGCACAATGGCTCTTTGATTCCCCCAGACGCTGCTAATGGACTGTTTCCTCTCCCAGCCCTCCCTGTGGGTTGGAGATGTCTTGCCCTCCTGTTATCTCTCTCCCTGACTTCTCTCTGGGATTTCCTCTGACCCCCTTCAGCATACTGCTGGGTCATCCCAGGCTAGCATCCCTCATAGCATCCCTCTGTCCCCAGAGCTGCTCTGGCCAAAGGCACCGCTCTTCAGAGGATAAAGTACTGCTGCAACATGTGTGTATGGAGCATGGAGAAGCCTCAGCCTTCACATCCAGAGGGAGAGTTGGGCTTAGGTACTCCTCCAGGACCTCAATCTGACCTGACAGCCCTTCTTGGAGGAGTTTTCACACCAAGGCTGCACCCCACGGCATAAATCCTTCTAGTAAGGATGGAGCCATGTATGTAGTTGCCATCCATACAATTATTTGTATGTTCTATGTGACACACCTCTCCCTTTCTCTCCAAAAATTAAATGGGGGATAGGGCCCCATGGCAGCCCCCTCTTCCAGCCAGGACTCCAGCTACCAGAAGAGCAAGGCCTTGGACCACCACACTGGGCACAGGAGGGACAGGCATGTGCCCAAGAAATTCATCTCTATAGCACTGAGGTGCTGAGCTGGTCTTTATTATCAAATTTTAATTACCGGGGCTGAATTTTAATAGAGAAACTGTGCAATTCCACTTTACATCCCATCCCTCCAGGGCAGGTCTCTCGCATCAGAGTCCCTGATGTTGAGGCTACGGGTTTTTTTGGCTAATGCAGCAAAAATTCTGATTGGATTTGGAAATACAAGAAATGAGTTGCCCTGGGGGAAGGGGAGGCAGAGGGCTGCCTGGGATGCAGAGCTGCCAGGAGGCTCTGACAGCCAGACATATATTGCTGTTTATAATACTTAATAGCGAGCAACACTACAAAGTCCTTTCTTTCTTCATTTCTCTCCCTAGCACTTCACAGCATGCAATAACTTGGATTTATAAATTAAACATGCCCCTTGTTTTAATATATCATCCACTTCTTATTCCACAGTCCCATAATGGGATTTTTAATTGCCTGTCATAGAATCGTGCATCCTCCCGGCAGCCTGGGAGTGCGATTGTAACCATGAGCTCATTGGCCCATGTTGGTATTAAATGGTGCATTTAAATCCTCACATTAACAAAAGCGAGGAACACGAGCGGGAATGTGGAACAGTCATCATTAAGGAGAATTGTTTTCTGTGGCAGAAAATGAGGAAAACCAGGCCAATCATACAAACAGATTTTTTTTTTCTTTCTTTCTCTCTCTTCTTCTTCTTCTTTTGTCCCCAAAGGGAAAGGCATTGCACAGTGTTTTAATTATTGCTGGGTTTATTTTCTGGTGCATATCCAACAGCTTGAAGTCAGATTGGAGTCCAAAGGGCTAAGGCAGGGGGCTAGAAAACCCACTCCAAGGGTGGCCACACACACATTATCTGGTGTTTAAATTAGACCATCCATCTCCAGATCCCTGTCCTGCTGCATTCACTGCAGGACCCGTGGCCTTTTTTCCCTGCCTCTGTGCTCAGCAGTGCTCAAATCTGTGCTGCTGGTTCAGTCAGTCCAGCCAAGACGTCCTTGCCAGAGCCTGGGAATCCCAGGCAGGAGAGGACACCAAGCAGGGAGATGGAGAACAGGGCAGTGGTCCTGATGTTGTCTTCAGCCTCGGTGCACCCAGTGAACACTGTGTGCTGCTCAGGTCTCTGCACCCCAGGGTGGGATGGAAAAGGGAGAGAAAAAGGCAGTGAAATGGTTAACAGGGAAGGAGCCACTGGCCTGATGCAATTTAATGTGATTTCCTCTTGCAACACTTGAGTATCTGCTCTTTGTGAGAGTTGGCTGTATATGAGAGCTTTTATCACAGCTTCTCCTTCCTGGCAAAACAAAGTTAAATATTTCAACCTTTCCACTTTTTCATACCTTAATCTTTTTCAGTTAATTAACATCTTTGTCCTAGTGTACCCTAAATAGGAGAGTGGGTCCAGCTGAGACCTTATCAGCATGGAGGCGAGTTGAATAATTACCTCCTCTGGCTTACACACAGCAGTCTTCATATTGCATCCTGGAAAGAGATTTGCTTCTGTTGGTGTTTTCCCAATGGCAGATTTCTCATCCCCGTCCTTTGTGAATTGCCATTCCTCTTCCAATTGTGCTGTGCCATCACCAGGTAAGAGCTCCCTGGTGGGTACCGTGTGTTTGATATCACTCCTGTAAGAGCCACAATTTGTGCTGTTATTTATTGGATTTCATCTTGTTTCATTCAGGCTTTTTCTGCAATTTTTCTAGGTAATTTTGAATTCTCATCCAGTCCTCCCAGGTGCTTGCCATCCAGCACAACCCACATATTTTAGAAGTGCGCTCCCTGGGCCATCACTTGAATCAGTAAATGAAAATACTGAATAGAATCACCTTTATGCCTGATCCAGGAGGACACTGCCCAAAATATCCTCGTCTGGCTGAAAACTATCTGCAGTGACTCCAAGTGTATTTTATTTAATTGCTCCTAAATTCACTTTCTCATATTTCCTTAATTTAAGAGAATTGTTAAAATGTCAGATGGGACTGTTTCAAAAGCTTTACCTAAATCATGGCACAGTTCAGCTGCCCAAGAGGGAACCTGACCTGAACATTACTCTGATTTGGGCAATTTATTTTTGACAAATTCACTTTCCTTCTTATCCCCATGTTCTCCTCTGGCTTTGTATCAACTGTTTGTTTAATAATTTGATCTGGGACTTTTCCAGGGCTCAGAGTTAGGCTCCTGGTATATAAATCCTACTTTTTAAAGGGAGATATTGTGCCTGAAGGTTTCTTCTCCATGGGACATTTCCTAGCCCAGAATGTCTGGGGAGAGCATCACAACTCTGTCCTCCACTCACCTCCCCTGGGACCATCCTCTGCCTGTGCTGATTCCACCTCCTCTGTCCCACCTAAACTGTCGCCAGATGGACTCTTTCTGCACCACTCCTTGATTTGATTAACTAGTAATTGCAGTAAATCAGGTGATGACAAGGAACCTTTTTTGTGGTCCTTTTCTGAGTCATCCCTTGGTTACTCTCCTCCCTCTTTCTTCTCCTGATGTTTTCTGTTACCTTCCCACCCTTCTTTTGTGAAACTCATTCAAGCCTTCCCCCCCACCCTTCTTAGGTGAAACTTATTCAACCCTTCCTGTGTGGTTTCGCAATGGGGCGGGTTTGGCTGTAAATATATAGTGAGTTGTCATGGTTCCCACCTCCCTCTGCCCTGCCTTTGCAGCAGGACCACTGGTGTTGGGGTCAGTGGTCATGTTTTCTGCCTTCCTCCTGGCAGGATAAACCACCCAGTGCCTTTAGGGCTTTTCCCTCCTGTGCTCCCTCTCCTGCTTCCCCAGGAGCCATCCACAGCTTTCCCAGGTCTACCAAAATCACATGGCACATGGCTTGGATCCAGCATCCCTCTGCCCCTGCTCTTGAAAATACCTGTTTGTGAGAAAAGTTAATGCTGCCACTTTGTGATCACTGTCCTGAAAATCCCTCTCCCTCCAGTTCCCAGCTGGCTCCTCATGGTCAGAGTCTGAGGTAGGTTACTGTTCGTGCATCTGAGCTGAAAGGGATGCAGTGAACTGGGACTTTGCCTGTTTCATTTCCAGTTATGAGTAGTTAAAATAACATCCCTTGCTTTCAGTGATCTTGATAATTGGAAGAACCTCTTCTGCCTCCTCCTCCTCATGTCTCCTGCCATGGCCACAACCCAGGCACCACTATGTGCCCTCCTGGCCCTGCTCTCCTTTCCTCTGCTCTTCCCAGATTTCCTCCATAAGGACAGAAAGAGGTTTCTGTGCTGTGCATTCACTGTGCATTATGTCATTATTGTGGCTGTGTCATAAGGATTCATGTTGTATTTATTTATGTCCTAGACTCGTGTGGGAGGTTGTATGGACATAGCAGACAACAACTGCATGGCCCTTTTCCCTTCACCGGGTTGCCCTGAGACCAGCACTGTAATTTCTCCAAGAAAACTGGATCCTCCCCCATATCCTGTAATTATGTAGCTCTGCCCAGAGTGGGGGGCTCTCAGCTGTGGAAATTCAGCCACCGAATTCTTCATTCCCAGCCAGAGTTGGCTGACCTGCCTCACACTGCTCATCCCGGTGACCACACAGCTTGAAGGGTGAGTTTCTTTGGGATGAGGACCACGCAGCTCCCAGCTTTGGTGTCCCATTGGCATCCAAGCCTAAGCACTGAGACCTTTTCCACTGCCACCCTGGGAGCCCTGAGCTCCTCTGAACCACACAGGCACCAGGGGCTGGGGCTCACAGATTTCATCTTCCACCCAAACCAGCAGGTTAAGCCAACCTGCATCACCAACAGGACACCCAGGATGTAGGAGAAGGGTATTTAAAGTGGAAATTGGGTTCTGAGGTTGGCCTCAAACAGTTCAGGAAAATGTTATAATCGACAGTGAGATGTCTCTGCAAATGTTGCTGGCTGGAGCAAGAGACTCAAGTATCCTTCCTCTGGTCTTATT
Organism: Oxyruncus cristatus; assembly: GCA_013399855.1. Classification (NCBI taxonomy): domain Eukaryota; kingdom Metazoa; phylum Chordata; class Aves; order Passeriformes; family Cotingidae; genus Oxyruncus; species Oxyruncus cristatus. Next base: position 459,444 of record VXAY01002116.1, on the reverse strand, counting down.
CTGCACTGCAAGAGTTTATCTACTGTACGTTGCAAAATAGAGCCCTTCCCCCCTCCCCATTTGGAGTGGAACAAACAATGCTATGTCTCTCCTGCCACTGCAGTATTAGAAAAAAGTGGGTCATGCATATAATTCTGCAGAGGGAAACAAAAGGCCATTCTGCCCCTTTTGGATCTCGTATTTATGGATTCTGTGGCACATTATGTTAATTCTCACTTGAATCCAGCATGTAATTAATAGCTAATAATTTGTCTGTGGCATTTTTATGTGCAGATATAGGGAGAGATTCATGACACTGTGGACAAGATAGTAAAATATGACTGACACATCAAACTGCTCGCAGACTTTCCAAGGCACCAGATTCCCATCTCCACTGTGCCTTCTGGCTTTTCACACACTTGTATGTGAAAAAAACTCTCTCATTTTAGAGAGTGTTGTTGATAACTTATTCTCTCCTCTGCTTGTATTCTGTCCCACGTTAAAAAAAAATTACAGCATGTCTGCATGCAAAGCTGGATGGTTGATGAATTTATTAGAATTATAATGTCGACATCTGTTCTGGACTCACAGAGGGGCCTTTTCAGGGAGGTGGTAAATCGTGGGGACACAGGAATATGCTCACACATACTTGCTTGTTGGCTGTACATGTTGATTTTATAAATGATCATGTACGAAGTGGAAAAAAATCAGCTTTGGCTTGATGAACAGGCTGAAATCACCGGAGACAAAAACTGATGTAAATATATTGATTTCTGACAGATTTTCATGTTTATTTGTGCTCTTCTGTGCATTTAGCCAAGTATTATCTCTTCTACATGTACTCAGTGACTCATTGCAGTAAGAGCAACCTCAGGCTGAAGAGATGAAACTAAAATAAACAAAAAAATCCCTAGAAAACTGTTTCCATGGCTGTGACTGAGAACAGAAGTGTTCCTGCTTTGCTGAGGTCAGGATGTGACATAAATGCCTCCCCTCCCAGTAAGGCTGAAGCAAAGAAGGTGATGAAGCAAAAATCACTCCCATTATCACTCTGGGATTATCAGGCGTAATCCTGTGGGGTGAGATGAGGTCTCAGGGAATAAACCTTGTCCTCTAAGCGTGTCCATCTCTGCAGGCTGCTGCATTTCCCTGGCAAATCTGGGGTAACATATGGTCGAGGAAATCAGAGCTACAGACCCCCCTCTGACTTCCCCAGGCACACACACAGCTCTGCATCGTTACATGTCACCTGAACACTAAATATCTGCTGCACCTTTTTGTTTGCGGGTTTGATTTTAAAATAACAGCCAGTTAAGGCTGTGGGGCTGCCTTTCCCCATGACAAAATCTCCTAGTACTGCAGTGCCTCTATACACCTTACCTGGGAAAACCCTATGTTTATTTTTATACAATCATGGAATGGTTTGGAAAGATCATGTCGTTCCAACCCCCTGCCATGGACAGGGACACTTTCCACTAGACCAGGTTGCTCAAAGCCCCATCCAACCTGTCTCTGAACACTTCTAGGGATGGGGCTGCCACAGTTTTTTGGGTAACCTGTGCCAGTGTCTGAATATTTCTCCTCATTGACGCTCCAAATAAATTGTGTGACTCAAGGCAACAGAAGGACTTGTGGAATAATTAAAAGCACCAGCATTAGAGCTGATATCACCCTACAGCATTCAGAAAGATTTTAAGCAGCCCAAGTCCTGGCACACATCCCTGTGGCCTCAGGTGCGGGGCAAGTTTGCTCCTACTGACCTGGACAGCAAAACAGAGGGACAGCACTGGAGGTGATGGCTACAGCATTCCCGCTCCTGGAGAACCATGACAAACGCATCCAGCTTCCCTGCCACCCCTCGTTACATGTGGGACTGGGGGGTTCAGGTCCTTGGGATCACCGGGGAGAGCAGGAGGTGTGTGGGGCTGCGGTGAGGGGGAATGGCCAGACCCTGCATCCCCTGCCCTGGAGGGGAGAGGACAGTTTGGCTCTGCTGCTCTGATTAAACAGACCCTATTACGTGCTGGCACTGAAACAAGCATTTTGGCATGCTAACTCACTGGCTTTCTGAGCTTAGGCAAATGACTTGACATTCCCTGTTTCTCACCNGAAACAAGCATTTTGGCATGCTAATTCACTGGCTTTCTGAGACTTGACATTCCCTGTTTCTCGCTTGCTGTATGCCCAGTTCCTTCCCTGCTGGTTTTGCTCCTACAGTAGCTGCTCCACTCTAGATGCAAAGAAAGAAAAATGTGAGTAGAAAAGAGGGAGGGTGAGGCACACACACATTTCATTTTTATGGGCCTTTTGCTGCATTTCATCTGTCATTTAAACACACCGGTGACATTTGCGTGTTTCCCGAAATGCCACCCAGGAAAGAAAACAAGTTAAGAAACAGCCTGACATAAAGAGTGAGGCATCCTTCAACAGGACTGGCAGGGAATGCACAAGGCAGGCTGCAGGCACAGGCATCCCTCTGTGCAGAGCCACCCCTGGATCTCTGGGTTGCAGTGTCGAGATGCACCAGCTTGATGGGGCAAATCAAAGCGGCTCCTGCCCCTCACTTTTGTCTCACGTGACCCAGCTGCCACTTGGAAGCAAAGCTGATGTCTGGAAAGTAGGAAACATTCATGCAGGGAAGTGCTTTCCCTCCTTCCCAGCTGTGCTTGCTCTGTGTGCTCTTCCTACAATAATTTAATGACTTGCCCTTTCTAGGAAACTGCAGAAGGCATAGAGGGCACAACAACAACAATAATGATGATGATGATGATGATGATAATGATGAAGACAGTTAGTGCTGGGATGCAGATAGCTTCTGGTTCTGGGAAGCTCCCTGGGCCAGGCACACCAAGGCAACAGGAACAGGCTGGTGATTTATTTTACCCTTCAGACACAAGAGCTTTGGAGCTAATAACACCCATCCTTCACCAAGGAACTGCTGTTTAGAGCCTTAATTTGGGTGATTGATGGTCTCTGCTGGGAACAAAACATCTCTGCAGTTGTAGCTGACAAGTTTGGTACAGGGAGGCAGGACCACCCTTCTCATCCCCTATATGGTCTATGGCTTTAGACCTGCTGTGGCAGTTTGGGTGTGCAGCTTGGCCCATACAGGCCATCAACCCTTTGTCCCCTAACCCTGGATGAAGACCTTACTCACCATTTGTGTGTGCCCTTCCCGGAGGAAGGGATGGGATGCTCCACAAGTACCTATTTGGCCCGAGCACAGCCCTGGGCTCTCCAGTTCCAGGCTAAAAACTGACCTGTTTCATGCTCTTGGGCAAATCCCTGCCACGGGGATAATCATGCCTGATGCCAGTCTCCAAGGGGAGCACAGAAGCTTCATTAGCTGATGTTTAGGAAAGGCTTTGAGCAGGAAAAGTGTATTCAGCGTTAAAAATGAATGAACATCAGTAATGTCAAAAATGTGTGTGATAGAGAGGGAGAGAAAGTCAATATCAGAAGACAAAATGCTCAGGGAGCTGGGAGCTGGCCCAGATGGAGCCACAGCTTTGCTGGAGCCCAGGCAGAGGGCAGGGCTGTAGCCCTGGCCATGGCACAGTGTCCTTGAGGGACAAGTGGCCCGACTGCCTTGTCCCACCCCTTGTCCTGGCACATAGAGCAGTGGAAATATCTCAGCACTCTCCTGGGGAGTAGCAAGAAGGAAATATGCCAGTACCACTGTCCTTCCATCACCCCCTCATCCCAGTCCTCAGAATTGTTGGGCTGAAGACACCTCCCTTTCCCTGAGAAATGGGTGCTCCAGAAAACATTTCATGTTTCCTTCCCCACCACTGCCCAGTTTTATATCTCCAAGGCCACCCTGAGGAACGACAGTCATAAAACAACACCAAACACCTTGAAAAGGGAATACAAGCCTCTACTTACCATGTTCATCAAGAAGATTTATTTATACAGGGTTTGTAACAAAACTACTAAGCATTCAGCAGGTCTCTTACAAGGAGAAGCCCTGAGAAGGCTCATTCTCCCTCCCATTTCATCTAGGTTTGAACGTCACCTTGATCCAAACCAAGAGGCTGCACTTTCCTTGGCTACCAGAGCAGGTCAGTGTGGAGACCTCACCACAGGGATGCTTTTGTTGACATTAGCTCAGGCTTTGCCATGTGAAAAGACGTGGAAAGGAGGATGTTTCCTACAGCAGAAAGCCTGAGCTCAGCTGTGACTGAGGAGGCAAACCTGCTGACTCACGTGTTTTCCCCGATGCTCTTTAGGGTCCATCTCACACTTCAAGGAACCTGCTGGCACCACTGTCCAGAGCACTCCTCTAGGGAGCTCCTCCTGTCTCTCCCAGGCAGCTCAGTTCTTGGCCAGCAGGAGCACAGAGGCTCTCTCTGCAACTCCAGATTTCCCAAAGGCTTGGATGGGAAAGGACCTTACAACCCTTCTCTTCCCAGCCCTCTAGCAAAAAGTGTCTTTGATCTCATGTGTATTGCTACTGTATCTCCCTTGTGATGTGGTTCTGTGAGAGGGAAGGAAATGTCCTTTGGTCTCAGTACCCAGGTGAAGGTACAGCTCTCATGGACATATGCTAAAAGTACGCTCTGCCTCGTGCTCCCAGAGAAATGAGGACACTTCCTACTCTCTCCCTGAGGAGCACAGCTGAACTGCTTGCAGTGAAAGTACTGCCAAGCTTCCCAGATGAACCACATGTCACTTCCCACGTCCCTGGAGTAGCAGCTCTGACACTGAGTTAACAAGTGCTGCCAGCATGCCAGGAGCATTCCCCCTTTTGGATGTTTTTCCAAACTGAATCCTAGCTCTGAGCCTCTTTAACTGGTGGCCCACTGTTACTGCAGGCCAGTGAGGCAGAGAAAACTGTGTGAGAAGCAGGACAATTATAGTAGGGACCAGGAGAACCTTTGGAGCAAGACCCATGTTTCACATTGCAGTGAGTGCCCACAGCAGTGGGATCTTGCAGAAGGTTGGTACTATAGGATCCAGGCAGGAATGAGCACAAAGTGCAGCAGGACAAAGTTGGGCTGTAATCAGAATTTCTGCGCAGTAGGAGCTTTCCCAGCACTTGGTGCAGCCTTACACAACCACAGCTTTCCCAGCCAGCCACCTTTTCTAAGGCGAGGGGAAGGAAGGGAAAGGGAGTGAAAACTGGTTGATATTTCTCATTTAAGAGAGAAGGATTCAGAAGAAGCCATGGGCCTTCAAAGGCATGTCTTCAAATTTCTTCTTTATGATAAATATCATGTGTGACCCTTGGCAAACAAAAAACTTAGACTCTTTTGGAACACGTAGTTTGGTTTCTTGTTTGACACAGAATTATAAGATGTAACCAGCTCCTCCTGTTGAGTCCAACAGCTTGTGTTTGACTAAAGCACAGATTTCCCATCTGTTCTTTAGTCTCAGTCCTTTTTGCTGCAACATCACACTGTGAGCTGCTATAGATGATCCCCTAAATCCCTCAAATCCTTTTCTAGACACAGTGAGTCCCAATTCTATAGGCACTGCCTGTTTTTCTTATTCTCCTGTATGTCCTACTGCAAGGAACAATATTCATCCTACGCCACTGGAAGAGATACAGGCCACGGTACAACTGCTCTGTCACTGCACTTACTGATTATCCCACCAGTCTTTCTGCAATCCTCAGCTTTTAACACCAATTATACTTGTTTTTCCCTCAAACTAGTGGCAGAGTTGAACAGTGCTGGAATTAGCAGCTCTGTCTCCAGTTTCCAGTTAAGGAAACCAAGTATTTTATTTTGCCTGGAGCTATCTGCACCATTTCAGGCTAACTGGGTCACTCCTTCTGGTAGGCCTGTATTGTTCTACACCCTGTGAGGCTCTGACATATGGGCTCCTGCCCTGCAGCAGCCCCTCCATGGGAGGACCTCAAGTAGAGCCCATCTTTAAAAGAAAAAGGGAAGGAAGCTGCTGGGAGCAACGCAATAGAAGGATATGGAAAGTCTTGGGCTTTGGCTTTGTGTAAGACTTCTCTGTCCTCTCCTACAGCCTTGTTCTTGCCCTTTTGGAAAACTGGCTCAGTGTTCCCTAAAACCAGCACAGTGGTGCCTCCATATCTGGAGGCAACTGAGGGAAGGTAAGAGGGCTGACAGTGCCAGAGCTGACCAGGAAGCCCCATTTCCTTGATGTTAAGCTGGGATTTGCAGAGTTATTTTCATGTGGAGTTAGAAGGAAACCTCCAACAACATGAATGGAACCCAAATCCTGCAGTTCTGTTTTGGAAACACAGAATTTTCTGAAGGTGAATATGGCTTCCAAGATACCTGGCAGCTTTTGGATAAAAATAACAGGATTCCCAGGGCTTTTAGGGCTGCTCAGGGGAGGGGGGCATGCCAAGACAGACCATGGCAGATGCCCCCATTCAATACAACAGGTACATGGAGAGTTGTTAGCAGTTGCTGGGTTTGTTATTCGAATTTGACATAAGATTTTGAAGCAGGTCAGTGATGGAGGTCATTAAGAGGGGAAGGAAGGCTGGTAAGGAAGAGAATAACCAATTTCATACCCCTGAGGGGCATTTATCTATGTCCACCTGGAATTATCATGATGCCAGCACAGCACATAAGTGCAGACAAGGCTGGGAATAAGGCTTGTATGGATGAACACATATTTCTTTCCAGTGTGGTTTATCCCTTTCATTCATGGGCAGCACCCTGCACCACTGAAATACTCCTTTACATCACTCCCACTCTTGCTGAGGGTCTCTGAGACATGGAATGTTCCAACCATCCAACACATGTGCAGGAGCTCTGTGAGACAAACTCCAAATCCACCACCCCTGCCTCTGCTCCCCCAGCCCACAGGCCCTTGTTGTGCCCAAGCCAGGGTATCCCAATGCTACTTTGAGCCTGGGGGGCTCTGCTAGGAGTAAATGTGACTGGTCAAACAGTGACAGGTTAAATCCCCCGAAGATTTTATTCTCCCATAGCGTGGCCCTTTACGTGGCATCGAGCATCTTCCTTGTGGAACCTTCACCCCGTCCCATCCTGCCCAAGCTGGGATGTAATGATAAACCTCGAGGCCAGGGGCTGCTGCAATGTGACTGGTTAAACAGGGACAGGGGTTTTACTGCTGAGAAGAGCAGCTCCACATCAGCTTCTCCATATCAGAACTTAAAACGACAGACGTGCACAGCAATAAAGGAGCTGATGCATTCCCTGCTGCTGATGTGAAGACGCTGCTCAAGGAGAGAGATGTTTTAAGGAAAGTGGAGGCTCAGCTGAGCTTTTGATTACATATTTCAGCCCTTGAGTGATAACTCAGTGGGGGTCCTGAAACAAATTGACAAGTTAATGTTTTTAGACACAGGCTGTTACCGTTTGGGTGATTTGAAACAGATCTTGGGGGCTGATTCTAAAATAGTGGAAAACATTGCACAGCAGGGTACAGCAGGCATTAACACGTTAAAGCCTAGTCAGCAAACACACCTTTAACTCGTAAATACCTGAGAAGTTTTGCCATTTACAAGCCAGCCCAGCCCCGGATGCTTTTGGGATGCCTTTGTATGGCACACCAGGCCCCAGTACAGAGTGCAAGACTCCTTGCTGCCATGAGTCAGGAAGGCATCCTTAGGCAATAGATCCTCCAAAGACTTTAGTCCCTTGCAAGCTGGCCCTTTATATCGTATCAAGCATCTTCTTTGTGCAAACTTTACCCTGTCCCATCCTGCCCAAGCTGGATGAGTAATGATAAAACACAGCAAGGAGGCCAGCTCCTGTTTGCTTTGATTTTCAACTAACAAGACTGAGCCTGGGGAGAGGGGCCCCAGTGCAGGTTTTGACCATGGCGTCAGTTTGGAGCCTGCAAAGACAAAGGCAGAGCAGTGGTTTGCAGCTCAGCACAGTGGGAAGGAGACTGGGATGAGAGCAAGAGGAAAGGAGTGACGGCAGAACACAGGGAGATGGAAGGGCAGAGAGGAACTGCTGTTCTTTCCCGAGGTTATTGTCCACCAAAGCACTGTGCAGGGCTGTCCTGGTTTGAGTTATGGGGTTGCTGAGCCCTGACTTATTCCTCCTACACAGCCTGATCAAATGGCACAAGGGTGTCTCCTTCCCCATGCTCAGGAGTGAAGAAGTGAGGCATGGAAAGGCTGAGGACCACAGACTGCTCATGGTTTGGGTGGCCCTTTGGAGCTGTGGGGGTGCTCCAGCTCTGCCCAATCCAGTGTCAGTGGTGCCTGACACTGCTCCTGTGCAACCCGGTGTGACTGTGCCTCCCACCAAGGCAGAGCAGGTGGGACAGAGGGAAAGGCACCTGGTGCCTTTGTTGCTCTAGTTCACAACTTCACGTTTCCACAAAACTCCTCCATGAAAGTGGGTTTGCACTGGGATGCCTGAGCTACAGGCCAGCCCAGCCAAGTGAGACACAGGTTCTGCACAGTCAGATCTGTCTGGGGAGCTGTAGCTCCAGTGAGATCGTGGGACTGAGTTGAAAAGCAGGGCAAGGACTCTGTAGATGGATGTAGCTATTTTTATAATGCATGTGAGCTGGAGCTCTTTCCATTTCCCTTTCAAATGGTGCTCCACATTGCCCATGAGACATCCCCTGGAGAAGCTGACCCTGCTGAATGCTGAGCTCTGTTGGGCAGGTGGGAATATGCAAAGCATGGTTTGTTCTGTGTGCTGGGCAGGCTGTGCCAGCTTCCCTGAAGGAATGGCTTTCAGCCACTGTCTGTCCAAATGAGCACGCTCTTGCCTTGATTTGTCTGGAATTTGTCAGGGGAGCCAAAACTCAGCATTGCTGAGAGAGAATATTTTTATTTTCATTTTGAAACATCATCACTTTCAGTTTTGTCCTATAACACTCTTTGCCTTTTCTCTGACCTTGAGGTTTCCTGGTATGATAAGGCTGCATTCATACTATTACACTTTTACCTTTTAAAGGAGTGTGTGCATCCAGTTTGCTGCTGGGGATGGTCCCTGAGTTGGGTTAAGTCCTGAATCCAACCCAGGAATCGTTTGGCCAGAGCTGGGGCCAAATGTGTGCCGAGGACTGTCCCACCAAGATGAGTGTGCAGACAACTGGGCACCAGTGCCTGTACATTGCATTCACACAGATGGGGCCTTTGTGTCCCTCTTTGGTACCAGGCACACTGCCACCATGCCAGTATCTTCTCTGGCAGCTCAGGGTCAAGGATTTTCCTTTGTGGAAATTCAAGTGGGAAAGTTTCTCACTTCACTTCTCCGTGGCTGTTATCTCCGTAAATGTAAAAACACTCAGACATAGAGGAAATAAATAGAAAAGTGGAGGTAGTGGGAGGAAAGGCAACACAGTTTAAAAAGAAATAACAAAATATTGATAACAGAGTTGCAGTAGCAGTATAAGGTGAGGTTCCAGCTGAGCAATGCTCCGTGCAGGCAGAACAATGTGTGTCCCTTGGGGATGGAAGGGCTCTGAAGGAGCACAGCATGGGAAAAGAAGGGGTCTTTTCAGCCCAGATCTGGTGACGTGACCATGTTCCCCATTCACAGGCAACCTCCCGCAAGGCAGTTTCAACTCCTCGAGAGAAATGAGAAAAATTCTCTCCAATGAGAAAAATTCTTCTGCACCTCTTCAGTGTAGAAATGGTGCCATCCCCTACCCGAGCAACATCAGAGACTCTTTTAATCATACCCTGTGTGGTAAGGGAGAGGACACAAAACACTGCACAGGTGTAGTACTAGACTCCTGAAAGGCAAAGGGGCCCAGGAAGGATGGTCGTTCTTGAGGAAGGAAGTCCTAACAGTGCAGGTTCAAGCTGTTCCCATGAGATGAAAGATGAGCAAGTGGAGAAAACCAGCCTGGCTGAAGAGATGGCTTTGGCTGGAATTCAGAGGGAAAAAAGAGTTTACCAGCTCTGGAAGAAGGGGCAGGCAACTCAGGAGAACTACAAGGACGTTGTGAGGTTTTACGGGGAGAAAATTAGAAAAACCAAAGCTCAACTAGACATTTATCTGGCTACTGCCTTAATAGACAATACGTTTCTATAAATGCATTCACAACAAAAGGAGGGCTAAGGAAAATCTCCATCCTTTATTGGATGCAGGGGAATGTAGTGACCAAGGGTGAGGTAGTCAATGCCTTTTCTGCCTCAGTCTTTAAACGTGAGACCAGTTGTCCTGAGGGTACCCAAGCCCCAGAGCTGGAAGACAGAGACAAGGAGCAGAATGAAGCCCCATTAATCCAAGGGGAAATGGTCAGTGACCTGCTACACCACTTAGACAAACAGAAATATATGGGGCTGGATGGGCTGACCATCCCTGGCATAATTTAAAACATGTGTAGATGTGGCACCTGGGGAGATGGTTTAGTGATGGACTTGGCCGTGCTGGGTTAACGACTGGACCTGATGATTTTAGGTTTTCCAACCTAAATGATTCCTTGATCATAATTTTAGAGAACAAGTTCAGCTTTTTAGATAACAGATAAAGCTGCAGCCCCTTTTGCCCAGCCTGGATGCTACTGTGTAGGTAAAGATCTATTTACATGATTTAAACTCCCCAGGCATTTGCCACCCATGACAAATCTTCCAAATTTCTCCATAGCAATCTACTGCAAAGCACTTTAGCTGGTAAGGATGCACCTTTTCCCTGACTGTTCCAAGCCTGTGCTCTTCCCTAAGAGTGCTTTTGGCCTGCATCCCCAACCTAAATGTGTTATCTATAAAATGACTTTCGTACAGTCATAGGAGACAAACGCTGGTAAAATTGAGTTGCCAGATAGGGAGAAAGTCAAGCAGATTGGACCTCTAGAGGCTTCCAGCATTAGGCACGGAAAAGAGATGATACAACTGTTCTGAGCTGCATTTTCTCCAGTGTGGTACGTGTCAGATGCTCACTTAACCTGCTCAGTGGCTGACAGAGCACCACAGCGAAGTGCTGTCTCCAGCGCCGTCAGGGATGTGGTGCAGAATGTGTGACTGCAGGTGAGGTGTCTGGGATGCTGCAGGCAGGAGGGCAGGGCTGCAGCGCTGGGGCTGCAGGAGCTGTCGTTCTGACGTGCTCACCCAGTGAATGCCGTCAGAGCTCAGCTACAGACGTGGGAGACAGGGATCTTCGAATGACTGTGTGCTCACCGTGGGCTGGACCTCCAGAGAGAACAGGATGGGACAGGTATCTGTTAAAAAAGAACAAGGTCATGCTGGGAAAGATGCCAGGAAGATCACGGGTTAGACAAAATCCGTGGTTTGTCACAGGTCTTGGGGCACCTCGAATTCCCCCAGGCAGAAAACAAGAACCGCAGCAGCGCCCGCAGCCAGGCTTCCTCCCACCCATCCGGAGCCCCGGCTGCCTCCACAAGGCAATGGTTAACCAGGCAGCACCACGGCTTGCAGAGCCATCTGCTGACAGCGGGGATGCAGGACAAGGAATTATTCTTTTTCTCTCGTCTGGGTTTCTTCCAACGTTGTCCATGCATTAGAGAGATCTCTTGCAATATAGTCCATGGGTAGTACAGCCGATATGGTCTGGCTCCTGCACACAACTCAGCACAGGAATTGTTTTACTCTGCTAGCCTGAGACCTGCTCTTTTCTATAAGAGATGTTCCAATATTGCTCCATCTTTAGCTATGGATCTGTCATGCAAGACAAAGAAAAAATGAAATATTTTTTCAGAAGATAGCAGGGAGGCAGACCCTTCTCTCCTCAAACTGGAGCTCTGCTGGGAATACAGCACTGTAAAATAACACATACTGTGGATGCAGGCCTGGAAGTTGATTAAGTACACAGTAGTGTCAGGAGCAAGAGAGACAGGCTGAACATTAATGTGCTGAGGCCTCAGGGCCGTGGACCCTGAGTTACCAGGAAGGCAGGGGTACATCTGCTCTAACAAAGTTTCTTTCCATGCCCTTTCTCAGGGTAACACAAGCCCCAGAACTTTTATTTGACATCAGATCATACGGATCACTGCCACTCTGCCTTCTCTCCAACAGCGGTAGAAAGAAACCTTTTCTGCCTGACCTGAGTCTGAAAAACAGGCTGTGTGTTTATTCCACTTCTTTATTTGTGTGCAAACAACAGGCTTCAGAATGAGCATGATTCCCATTTTCAAAGTGCTCCCTGCCTTTGGGGTAGAAATGCACCTTTTCTATAAAGCTATAAACAGATGCTGCGATTCTTGGGTTGGCAGAGTGATGCTTCACTGGCAGCAGAGCTTGCATTTCTGCTTACAGCCAGAAAGAGCTGCCTTTGAGGCAAAATGTGGATGCCTTCAGCAGCATATTAGCAGGACGGAGCATGAGAGGGTCATAGAATCATAGAATGGTTTGGGTTGGAAGGAACCTTTAAAGACCACTTTGTTCCAACTCCCTTGCCATGAAATTTTTGACCAGATCAGGTTGCTCAAAGTCCATGACCTTGAGCCTTAGGGTGACTGTCGCTCTCATAACTGCTGTAGTTGCCACTCATTCCAGATGACCATCTACGGATGGCACATCTCTGCTCCCACCCTGCCCCACACTGTTGGTTTCAGTGGTTTCTGATACCAATCCACTGCATCTACCTGCCTCTAAAATCCTCTTTCCCAGCAGGATCTGGGATTGCTTTTACAGCTGGGATTCAGCTTGTGATGCTTTGGGCAGAGGTGATATGAAATCAGAAATAAAGATTAAAAGAAAACAGTAACCAGGCTCAAAAAGTTAATGGTCATAATTGCCACTCCCCAAGGAAAAACAGAGTGGGGTGAAGAAAGCTTTTAAAGGAGGGTGACTGAGAGCACCAGATCTTTGTGCCATTTTTGGCTTTCCCAGAGTGATATAGAAAAGGTGAAACTGGATCATGACACTCCTGACACAAAGGTTGTCCCCATGGCACAGAGCAGATGTCTGACCTCTTTTCCCTGAGCCTGGTTTTCATGCTGGCATATCTACATTTCCAGGAACAGGGCTGTGCAGACGTGTATGAAACAAATATTTCAGTTCTGTGTCTGTACAGTGCAAATATGGGAATCCTGATAGGAATGGACAGGTGCTATATATTATAATAATAAACTCCAAAAAAAATCAACCATGTCTGAAACAACACATTACGTACTCCAAAAAAGAGTCTTAACTTTGCCCATCATATTGAAATGCAACTTCGTTATGTGTGTCATCATTGCATTTCAGACCAAAACGTGCACAATTCTCTTCATGTGTTGATTACCTACTTGTAACTTTGTATTTGTTTGGTTTTAGTGATTTTTTTTTTTTATGGTCCCATAGCAAGCCTGAGCTGAAACACAGAATTTCTGGAGCACTTTCATTAAGGCAGCTATCACTGGAATGCTTCATTTGCCAGAGCGACACATCTCTCTCTTGCACAACATTCCCTCTAAGGTTTTATTGTCTTGGTGTTACATTAGAGAGCAATTACAAGTCAGAGACATCCCTCATAACCATCTAACAACAGGCTCACTGTGACAGTGCTGTTCTCAGCCTGATGCCAATGGGAGACACTCAAAGGGACACGATGCTGGAGATGAGAAGGTACACATTCCACATCACATCATCCCCTTCTGGTATGGCTAAGGAGAATATGGAGCTGGTAAAGAACTAGGTTCAGAAAAATCCTGGAGCAAGTCAGAGATATGATGAGACTAAATGATCACAGAATCATTTAGTTTGGAAAGGACCACTGAGATCTAGTCCAGCCATTAACCTAACACCACCACACCCACTGCTAACCCATGTCCCTAGGCACCATGTCTACACATCTTTTAAATAGGGATGGTGACTCCACCACTTCCCTGGGCAGCTCGAGTATCAGTCTGAGCTGGGCAGTTGTCCTGTCTCCTTTGAGTCAGCTGGGTCTGAATTGTGAATACAGACTTGTTTTCAGTTTTTACTTGACCCCCTTCCTACAGAACTCTGCTCTTTGTCAAGGACATGAAGTGGCAAACACTTGGTAGGGCCACCTGCTTCCCGTCAGCCCTGCTGAGACCTCCATGCATTCCCAAAAAAGCAGACAGCATTGCAGACTGAGTCACCATAGGCTGCTGTGACATTTGCTGCTGTTCAGCTTGCAGGCTCCTGTCTCTTCTTTGTCCCTCTGCCAGAGTGCAGTGGAGAACACCAAGATCACAAGAAGCGTTAGTCGGTGTGGAAAGCACAGGACATCACTTCAAACAACCTCCCACAGATTTCCTTGCAGCCAGTCCTGTTCAGATTTCATCTTAGATCTAAGGGAAGCCCTCAATTTTCCTGGTGTGCTTCGCTCAGTTTCCCTTGATCAAGCTGCAGAACTTCAAGATAACCATCAACAATATCAGATTCCTTTTGGCCCCGACCCACTGTCTCACACAAAGCAGCAGGCTACAGCTTACACAGAGCTGTGCATGAGGACCTTAACCAAACCTGACAACTCTGCTTGGTAGGATGCATCAGGTTTGCCATGCCAGCCTCAAGGCAGGTGGGTTTTGATAATGTGCAGTGCCCCAAACAGGCACATTGTATGTATGGAATCATAGAATCATAAAATTGGTTGTGTTGGAAGAGACCTTTAAGACCATCAAGGCAAGCCAAGGCTTCTTGTGAGCACCTCTCCACGCTCAATAAATACAACTCCTTTGACATTTCAAATATCTTTTTCCAGGCAGCTTCTCCATCTAAAATCCTTTCTGAATGAGTGCCATGACCAAGAAAACAAGGAAAAATATGGAGGATTTTTTCCCAAATGCTTCTTTTCTCAGGGGGGTTCTTGTGAGATCTTTAGTTTGTCCTGGTTTTGGATTTGTTTTCTGAAGCAATGTGACACCATCGTGGACGATGACCAGACTGAGTTGTGTGGACCAACCCTCCTGCTGGGCATGATGGATGTGCAAAAATGGCCACAAGGACTCTTAAATGGGGTTGTGATCACATGGGAAGAAATTTTGGCATGAAGCTAACTGTGCCTCCAGTTTTGCTTGGAAAGCTTTCCCAATATTTACACATAGAAAAGGATGCAGAGAGAGAAACACATTTCTCTAGGGAGCCATGCTGAAAGGCAAATTATTCATGCATCTCCTTAACAAAAGATCTTTCCTATATTAGAGTAACTTTAATATTCCTATAAGAAATTTTCCATTGGAAACATCACGTTCTGTAAAAGCACTGTGGTTAATTAAAGGTTGTGCATGCCAGCATTAATTATACTTTGTTAGATTATAGTTAAAAAGTTGTGTTCCTAGTACAATTTAATCTTTGGTATGAGTTTGTTAAATAATTTTCAATAGGAAAAGCATTTTCTTAGTTAAAAAAACCAATATTTTTAATGCTCTTCTGAGCTTTACAGGCTTCCAATTTTACTTGACTAAATTTAACATATATTTTAGAAAGAAGATTTCAAAATGACATGGAGTTGTAAAAGTGAGCTTCTAGAAGTACATTTGTACAGGGAAGCATTTACACTAAAAATATTTATGAAGCAAACGTTACCATCAGCTGTCAGCATAGCCCACACCGTTCTTCACCACTGGCATATGCAGATGGCATGAACAGTAGATGCTTATTTTTTATATCTTCTAATCCCTAAGACAAGAATTTTACTAGTGTGGTATCCTGTATGACATGAATATCCAACATGTGGCCGGAGAAAAATCCACACAGACTTTTTACAAAATACAACACGGATATCCGGCTAAAAAATTTAAATGAAGAATGAGTGCTGTGAAATTTCACTTTGGTATTTAGTCAAGAAAAACTAGGACAAACTTTGATAAAATGTTTTGGAGGTTTTTTTTGAAATTGTTTTCTTGAAATTACTTTCTCCCCTTTTACTTTAGCCAAAAACCTGTGATTTCAACCATGCTACTGAAATGAAGCCGAACACTCACCTGTCAACAGCTTCTGCTGAAACACAGGGAGCTGAAGTGCTGCTTTAATCTGAACACTGACAAGTTTTTTTTTTCCCTTCAGACACAGAGATTCAACTAATTTTTTATTAGTTCTGCTTTCTTCAGCACATCATGCATTAATTGTATAATTCCCCATGAACTTTGCTGCAGTACAGAGAGTGGCTTTCCAGGAAGGTAGATCTATCATGGCTTTTCACACCTCCAACCTTTACCTTTCTGGATCTGCCTAAATTAGATCAGCTTTATTCTTCTCCTCTAGAAACCTTCCCATACAGGCTATTTCTTTTGTTTACTGGCAATTCAGTTTACTCTGAAAAAACATGTTCATTCATGGACCTTCCGTGAATTAATATGGAACATGTAAGAACATTGATGTAATTAAATCAGGATCAGCTTGTATGAAGACAAAGACAAAAATTAGCTGCAAAGACTGTGCCCTGTGCTTCAAGAATGTTATACAGACATGAGGCATGTAGAGAAAGACAGCACACCTACCTTGTATAATTTGGAAAATACATCCTTTACAGGAAGGGTGTTAAAGACTATTCAGATCAGAGCTGTTACCAAAGAACTTGGCACTAGTCAGCTGAGGCTCAACAACCCTGTAAACTCCAAGTGTTGAACACCCAGGATGAGCACCATGCAGGGATATGGCTTCTACCAGAAAGGAGGAACAGTCCCACACAACCCTTGTGCTGTGTGTGTGCACTTCAGGACCTGCACATGCAAGACCAGTTGTTAGTATGACCAGACAGTCCACTTCACCCATGAACACAACTGCTAATGCCATCAGTACAGAGAAATAGCCACTGGTTGAGCATCCCACCCCTCTGCTTTGAGGCTGGACACGTTGGCTTTGTGATCCTGATTCACACTGAGGGGCTGTAGTTAGAAAACAAAGCTCAGCCACTCCCATGAGACATCTCGGAGCACAGTTGAGGAAGCCAAAGAATGGAGTTGGGGCAGGGGGAGCCCAAGGTTCTCCTGCTCCTTCTGCATCATTACCCTGTCTCAGGAGGTTCTCAATGTCAGCCAAGGCTGACTTTGCCAGCATGAGGGAACATCTCTGTGATGAATTCGAGGCGGTGCTGCGTGGTGGGAATGGATGGGGACTCTTGAGGTAAGCTTTGTCTGTGACTAACAGCACTCGAGGCTTGGAAAGCACTAAAATTCTTATGTTCTGGGTCATGTTTGATTCCAAAAAGTGCAGGGATTTATTTCCTTCAGGTGATTGAAAACTGGCAGTTAAAGAGTTATCATGGACACCTCTAAGAAGAGGTGCCAGAGCTGCCAAGCAAGTGGGAAATGACTCCTGGGTGGCTGTGGATCCTGAGACCAGAGAGGAGGAATCACCTTTCTTGGCTCAGCCCACATAGAGGTGCTGCAGACTCAGGGACAGAGCAAATCACCTGGAGCAGAGACAGACCATATGCAGAGACCCAGTCCTGCAAGTTATCACTAGTTATTTTTTATCAGGGTTTTTTTTGTTTGTTTGTTCTGTTTTTTGTTTCTGGTTTTGGTTTTGGTTTTGGATTTTTTTTGTGAAACATTACAATACTTACACTTTCTCTTTTCCCATAATTATTTTGTAATGATGAATCCCAAAAGTAAAGGAAGTATCAGCTGATGTTCTGTAGCTCAAACAATATACTTCTTGTAAAGCTTCACAGGCAATTCATATCTGATTAACGCTGGGCAAAACATTTTTGCCCCTAACTTCAGACCTGCCTTTCTGTTATGCTTCTCATGAAGGAAAATGTTTGTAGTGAACAATAAAAGGAAAGTCCCACTTTCCTGTGAATAACTGTAACATCAAACCTCAGCCTTTCATATAATGGGTTCCTATTCTCTTCCTGGACTAAAGGGCAGCCTAAGTGAAACATTCCCAAGAAGAGATTTGGAAAAAAATCCCCTAGAAACAATAAAAAATTTTTCCAAACAACCAAACACTCAGACTCTGCCTTGTGCCAAAGCTCTCTGCTTTGCTTTCTACCTGACTGTCTGCCAAGAAATGAAAAGATTATCCAAGAGCAAGACACAGGATCTTTTCCCCTGTGCCAGAGCTTTCACAGGGAAAGAAGAGACCAAACAGATGGGGAAAAAAAAGAAATACAATTTCTTTTGTAAAAAGCAAGAGGAGAAAGATGTGTAATATAGATGAGAGAATGTGAAAGAGATGGATGACTCATTGAGTGAAAGGAAAGACGCAGCCATTTTTACCACCATGTAAAGATTAATTAAATCATGTTCTGAATGGGGGCACTGATGGTGAATCCCTCTGTGCCTCTTTAACTCACTGGATCGCTTTGTCTCTTCCTGCCAGGCAGGAAGAAAGAACTTTACCTGCATTGCTGAACTGTGAGAAACCAGTTAATGATTGAAGAGGATTTTAAGGATGGGAAGCGTGCAGCAGTAAAACTGGTGGTGGGTAAATACCAGGTGGCTCAAGCTTTGCCCTCAGCTCACAAAGGCAGCCAAGCATCTGGCCTTTTACGGTTTAGTTCATTTTAGAACAGGCTTGCTGTGTGCTTTGAATCATGCTTAGAGAAATGTTACAAAAATTACTGTCAAAACTCTCAATTCTGTTTGAATAAAAACATATTAAACAGTAGAAACGAAAAATAACAGAGAAAAACAGTATTACGGAAACACTTCAGAACTGTCAAAATACTGTTTCCTGGTTAGTGTGGGAAACATTCAGAAAATACTTGAGTTTGAGTTTATCCAATCTTAACAAGAGCAGCTGTTTAATAACACTGTTAAGTTTCAGGTATTCAAACAGAATAAAATGTAATTTCAAAGGTCAAATTGTCCCTTTCTTGCATGTCTATTAATAAAAAGGAATATAAAAGAGATATCATTGCAAAACATTTGTGATATTTTGCCTAAAAGGTATTTGCTTACTGTTATCATCAGACAAAAGCTTAGCTGCTGCACAGTGTGGCAGAAGTCCTAAAACAAATGGATTTGGACACAATGAATTTCTTTGATTGGTATAATCATAGGGACAAAAATGAAGAGCAGGATAAGATACAATCAGGAAATTGAATGAAAATAACATGAGGACATTCTCCAAAGATATGAAATACGATTTAGTCCAACTTGTGATGGGAAAGGGGAAACAACGATGGGCAAACAGGTTTAAAGTCTTTTTTCCTTCGATAGCCACTTAAGAAAAAGGAAGTTTATTTAAAATGCTAAAGTAGCTGCTGTAAGCAGGATGAGATGTCAGTGATCCTCCTTGAGAAGTCGAGGAGGACAGATGAGTTCCAGCACACTGGAGAAGAGCAATTGTGTTGACTATTCTTGGAAAAGCAGGAAGGGAGGTACATTGGAATTGTCACTAATCAGTCTGATTGCATTTTCTGAAAAAATAAAAAAACGGTGCTTGCCAAACACAGAACACATCTAATCAACAGCAATCAAGACAGATGTGTAAAGAATCAATTTATTCCACCAGTGTATGTATGGCATGTGAGATGCTGAAATAACCTTTCCAGTCTAGATAGCATTGCTAAGGCTGCAGATGGAATACATGTGCTTGGTTTGGAAGATGTAGCAAATTAATCCATTTCTAGAAACTTCTAGACAATTCTAGAAAAGAGAACAGCTGGAGAAGATCATAACAACCTTAATAAACACAAAAAGACTCCTGAAAAGAGAAAAAATAACTCTTCTTCCTGTACACTGCAAAGGAACATAAAATAATCATCTTAAATTACAGAAATTACACTTGTACTAGTGTTTTGAAGTCCCAAGTGACTGAACTGTTCCAGCTTTTCTTCAGTGTAATAAATTGTGTCTTCTCTCACACTGCAAGCTAGTCCTGCTCTACAATAAGTGATTTGTTTACACTAAATGCTCTCCTTTGTGGGAAGTTGATCTGGCAAAAACCATCATGTTATACCTCAAACAGTGAGTCACTGAGCTTCCTCTGCAGCAGGACAAATGAGACACGGCTCACAATCAACTACAAATAATCCCTGCAGATCATGAGTTCTGATTGTTGGAAATCCTTGCAGACAACCATTATAAAATTTCCTTCCTCTGTACAGAGGCTCTTTCTGAATAATAACAAGTGCAAGAAAACCAGGGTAACCATAGAGTATCACTCCTGGTCAAAGAATATCTTCCTACGAGAACTCCACTCTTTGTGGAAAAGCTTTTCTCTCTGCAGCATGGAGAATGGCAGTAGAAACCTAAAGGTCTTGGATTCCTTTCCACAGAATGTTCCTAAGGCAGATCTGCAAAGGTGGGTGGTAGCAAGTGGCGCTTCAGGAGCAGAATTCACAATGCCCAAATTCTCTGTGGGCTGAATGGGGAAGTTCCCAGATCAATGTCAGGATGGTGACCACCTGCAGGATGCTCACAGTGAAGGTGGGAGCTGCCTGAAGGTCCCTCCTTGTTTTTTACCACATGGTGGCTTTACAGAGTCACATCAAAATCCAGCAGGCAGTTCCCTAAGGTGCTCCAGTCCCGAGTAAAGACCCACCCCCCCCAGTCAGAAAAAGGGTTGCATGACATGTATATTTATGGTCCCATAAAGGCCTTACCTGAACAGAGGTGGAGGAGGAGTTTCTGCTGAGATGACCTTGTCAATTAGAGTACAGTAAGGTGGGGATTCAAAGCATTCCAGGAAAAACTGCAAGTGTAATATGAAGTCTTCCTCCTGGGCAAGAGATCTGGGCAGCGGGGTTGCTACATAAAGGAGGCTTTGCCTCTGGCTGCTGTGGGGGATCACATCGTCCTAGTGCAGGTTACACAGCCAGAGAGAATCAGCCCTGCCAAGGGTTTCTCAGTTTCTAAATTCTGAGTAGCCAGTTGGCCAAAAATTAAGTACAGAGAGGTTTAATCCAGACAAGTGTTTACTGTAAAACATGTGAGTAACCCAGGGATTCACAGGTACCAGGTTCCCACTGGAAATGCTAGAACCTCTGAGGCAGGCTGTGTATTTCAGATGTCCTGTCACTGCTAATGAGGCTCTTCATTTTTTAAACATCATAATTCTAACTGAGCTTGCTATGCTATAGAGCTCCTGGTGGTTAATTTTAGGTTGTGCCCCTGTGAGCAGAAATGTGCTGTTCTGATGCAGCATGTGTGTAGTGTAGATATGGAGCAATTACTGCTGTGGCCTGCTGCCATATCACCATATTATTATCCCTGAAGAGGGAAACAATGCAGATTTATGCGTTGTTTGAGTTCTTTGTTGTTATTTTTTCCTGCCTAGTTATTTTTAGTGCAAAATTGTTCCAGATTATGTCAAGGACAAGAGAAGTTGAACTAAAACCATGATCGGAACTGCTGCTGTCTGTGAGGGATGTTTCTGCAGACAACAAATACCTTGTACTACAGAACCCCAAAGAAATCTCTAGAAAGCAAAATGCTACCTCTGTTATCTCCAGACAGTCCCCAGTCCAACGTGTCCTGGTGTGAAGAAGGAGCTCCACTGGCTGTGACTTTTATCAGCTGCAGGATCAGAGGCTTTGAAGTGAAACAGCCACTTTCAGGAAAAAGCACCTCTCTGTGTAAGGACAGGAGCCGGCTGACACAGTCCCTCCTCTGCCACCGCTTTTCAAGAATACACAATATTCAAACCCTTAAATCACTTGCAGGCTTGTGTTCTCTGCTCAAGACATTCTACAGCTCCCTGGGCTATCTGTTATTTGCTTTCAGAGACGGATCCGTGGTGTTTCTCAGAAAGTAATTAACAAATTCAGGACCTCCTTTGGGTGGCTTGGGAAACAGCAGCATGGATGAATGCTCTGCTGGTAAGGTTTTAATGTTGGGCTGTTGGAGGTGCAGGTACCTGGCAGCTCTTCAGGATTAATTATGGAGCACAGCTTTCCCTATTCCCGTCTGCCGGCTCCGAAGAGACAACTGTGTTTCCTTCCCTTTAATGAAAGTGTGCTGTAATAGTAGCTTGCAAATATTTTATCTCTGGAAGCAACTAAGTTTGTTTTAAAAGCTGAGCTAACACTGAAGACATGTTTACTCTCCGAGTAGACACCGTCTATTCGAGCTGTTACATTTCTTTTTACTATTTTCAAACCAGTGCTGTGCAGTTGCCAACACAAATTTTTTTCATCTGCTACAGGAAACACCCTAATTTGTTAATAGATTAACAAAAGGGGAATTAAGAGAGAGGTTTCAAGTGCAAAACAGTGTGTTGGCAAATCACCTCGATTCCAAATTAAATTTAAAGTGGGTGATGCTGCCAGACATTGTCGAAGCCATAATGAACCGTGAAATGCCCACAGCCCCTCTGCTCCCCTCCGCTGCCGGTCTCCATTCCCTGGTGCCTGCAGCCCCCTGCGCAAGGCATTTTACATCTCCCTGGGCTCCTCGTTCCACAGCCAGGAGTGTTCTGTCTCCCGTGGGGCTACGGTTGCAGCACTCTGGGGCTGCGACACTTTGGCCCCCACTGGCGCTTTCTAATCCTTGCTATAGCACAGTAAACCTTAATCTAAAACGATCTGCAGAGACTGGGGTCAGTCCGTCTCAGTCTGCTCTTGTGAGTGGCCTCAGCAGCATTTTGTCCTCAGCCAATCGTTGCCCCAGGCTCTTATGTCAGGGATTGCCCATTTGGTGGAGGCCACCTTTGGAAGTGGCTGCTGGCAGGAGTCTGTCACAGAGTCAGGGAATTTGTTCTTTTCTGGATGTGAGAGGGGAGATGCAAGCTGGACAAGGTAAGCTACTTCCATTTTTTCAAGGCTGAAGTTATTTTTCCTTCCTTTCCTGGGGGAAACTTGGTGCTAAAAATTCTTCTCTAGCAATTAGGAAATGTAGGTGGTGTTTCACACGTCTTGTGTTCATGGCTATCTGCATGAGAAGCAGTAACACACCCTTGAGAAGAAGCAGGCAGCCTTATATCCACAATGGGGGACGTTGTTTGAATTTTGTGAAGTGATATCCCATCCCCATCAAAAATACTGGGGTACAACTGTAGCACAGTGTGGGAAGGTCAGAGCCACCTCCTCTGCCACCACCTTTACACATTCAAGGTCAGGTTGAATGGGGCTTTCAGCAACTGAAACTAGTGCAGGATGTCCCTGTTCACTGCAGGGTGAGTGTTGGACTTTAAAGGTCCTGTCCTAAGCCATTCTAAGATTCTGTGGTTTCATATCAACCAACTACAGCCCTCTCCATCCATCCTTTATTTGCTCCTTTCTATTGTACCCCCACTGATCCTTTTTTTGCTCCATTGCTCCTGTCTACTTTGGCATTTCGGTGAAGGGAGGAAAAAGGACAGGAGATGGGAAATGGAAGCGCAACTCCTCTCCCATCCCTGGGAGCAGAAAGCCAGTCCAACACAGCCCTGGTTCTGTTTTCCTCCTCCACTGTGAGAGCTTAGAATCCCATCACACAATAAAATACATAAAACCCTTTTATTGTTCAAAAAAGTCATGTAAGAATCTAAAGTCAGGTTTTTTTGCACAACCAAAGTCAATGAGCAGTCTTCCCACTAAATTCAAAGGCAGCAGGATCAAGTCTGCAGGAATAAAATGGGAGCTCCAACATCAAAGGCAGGCAAAGAAAGGGCACAGCGTGAGCTCATGGGATTGTTTACTATGCAATGTGTTCTCCACATTTTTTATACCTTCTACTTGGATCTCATTTTCCTTTGAACTCCAGGCAACGTGCATGTTTAGGCCCATTAAAATAAGTGATGTTTTCTAACAAACTACAATGCAGATTAGATCAATTCTTTAATCTTATGTTTTCCTCTTGAGCACTAGAATCAACCATTTTATGCTCAGCTGGATATAAAATTAACCCAGGCACATTAGATTTATTCCAGAATGTTCTGTATTCGAAACTATCTAGTTTTGGTGGGAATGTGCCACGGTCTCATCAATAAAGGTGAACATAGTCCAGATCTAAACAGAAAGCTGCACAGCTACTTCACTGTGAAAATACTGAGTGAGGTGGGAGCACACAATGTTTTGGTGGATACTAAAGAAAGGCCACAGTCACGGGCACTTCTATCCAGGAAGAAATCAATAGCACAACACAGGGTATGCTGGTGAATCTGGTTAAGCACCTTCAGAAGGAAAGTCTGATGAAGAAACCATTTTGAAGATCTGAGAAACCCAACATAAAACCACCACTGACGACACAAACCACTTGCAGTCACTATTCCATTTGCTGTGACTGTCCCCCCCAAGCCCTCTCCTACTGGCAAGTGTTTTCCTTTAGCACGTGGATATTGTATGGTAACATATCATACCTGTAAAATATCTACCCTGTAAAATAAAGGTCTCAAAAGGAATGGAAAGATTGTGAACAGGTCCTTGTGATTCTGGAAGGGAGGCAGACCTTTATGTAATTTACAGGAAGTGCTTTCAGGAGCTTTGTGACTACAACGTCTATAAATATCTGCTGTAGAAAAAACACAAGGACACAAAAGAAGCTTTGTCAGAAAAAACAATATATTGTTATGGGGCAATTACACTATTGCACTTTGCAGAAACTATACTCTGAGATTGTTGGTTTATATTTTTAAGGAGAAACCTACAGCTTCCAGATCCTACTGGGCTAAACTCTGTTTTTCTAAACTCTGCCTGTGGCTGAACCCCTCTTGTTCCATTAAGATCTTTTGGTTGTCTACCTGGGCTGAACTAGCACTGTTTTCTTGTACGTCTTGGAATAAAGTTTAATCCTGGCCAGAATCGTGGCCCTGTGTCATTTCCCACACTTTGGACTTTTGGGGGCAGTTTTTTGGGGGACAGGGATTGCTTTCACAGCACTTAACACAGCTTTTATTCTGGAAGGCCTTGGTTGGCAGCCGTAAGGGCTGGCTTTGATTATTTGTGAAGGTCTGTTGTGAGGGTTGGTTTGAGCCCCAGCTCAGACACCCGGGAAAATTTCCTTTCCCATCACACCGAGGAATCACAGTGTTTAAAATGATAGCAGCTTGTTAAAGGGGGACAAGATAAACAGAATAGCACCTAATGACAAGGTACACTTTTCCCAAAGTCAAGCGATAAACAAAGTAAACTGATTTGAAGTCTTCCTCTGTAATTTCGGGATAAGCAAACTGCACGCTGGTTTGTCTCCAGCACTAACGCCCCAGGGTCAGACTCTGAGCCCTGTGTCTCCTCCCAGGATAAAAACGCCAATGCCTCAAGTCTGAACAGCCTTCCAGCCAACCTGAGGTCCTTCTCTCTTCTGCCTCCTCTACCAAGCTGTCTCTGTTTGACCATTATTCCTCTTCTTTAGTGATTTCTACCTCAAGACAAAATTTTCCCAAAGGATCCTCTTAACTATGGATACTTCTCTCTTTTTTGGTATGTATTTCAAGCCCTAAAGCTACAAGCTGTTAAAACACAGGCAGACCAGTCCCTCCAGGCCTGTTTTGGCTTGGTGAATTGGCTCTGGTTTTTCCTGTGTTATAGCAACTGTGTAATTTCCTCCTCTTTCACATGTCTGGGTTTTTGGGTTTTTTTTTGGTTTGTTTTTTTTTTTTTCTTAACAGAAATTCTCCAAATATGAAAAACTTCAGTGTAAATCCAATGTCTTTCAGATGCTTGCCTTGCACGTGATCGTTAATCCATTTCCCTACATCCCTTCCCTGCATCCAGATTCCAGCTGTTTGCTCCCTCTTTGCAGGCTGCCATCCTTTTAGAGCTTTCTGCATGGGGTTTGCCTTCTCCTTTAGACCTCAGCCATCAGGCTTATGTCTCAAAGGCTCAGGTCAGGACTGTCTGATACAAAGCCTTTGGATGAGGTAAGTTCCCTCTTGGATACATCATGATCATTTCCTGGAAAAGGCATTTGTGTGCCTGGCCTGTGTCTGCTGTGTCGCTGCAACTCCTTATCAGCCTTCTCTTCCCTCTGGCCTCAGGCTCCTGTCTTTTCCTCTTCTCTGTTTTACCTCCGTGCCTTCCCAGACCATGGACTTTCTATTCTCCTGCTCCAGTATTGCCCCACTGCTTCGTGGATCAGACTGAACTCCCATGTCCAGACTGTCTGAAATCGGTGATGGAAGTTGCTGTATGAACACCAAGTGACTTAGAAAGTTAGGCAGTCAAAAATACAGACAATTATAACATATTTGTTCTTTGGGGAAATGACTTGAGTGGGGTTTTAAGGCAGGATGTGTATAGCTGGTGCTTCAAAGACAAGTACCATCTTTAAGCCTATTACAAAGATTATCAGCATTCCCTACAAATGGCAAGATACACAGATCAGACGTGGGGATTAGATACCATGTTTTTTTGTAAATTGTTACGTTTAATTTGAACAAAAATGGATAGTGTATGTGGAGGTGAGAAGGATGAGGAAGAGGAGAAAAAAATGTGTGGGCCAAGGGAGAGTAAGTTATTTTAAAAACCCTCATACACATGAAAGAAGACTCAGCAGAAGAATAGGAGACTGAGGACTGCACAGGGTGGTGCTGTTGTACCGACAAAAATAAGTAGAAGGAATAAGGATCTTCTCATTTTCTAAGACAATAAGTCACCATGTAAAATAGCATAATGGCTCTTTTTTTCTTCTGTCTCCCTCCCTGCAGATACAGCCTGGGAGCACTGAAGAATGAGATTACCACATCTCATACATCACAATTTCTAGTGGAAGTTACAATGCTGTCACCATACAGTCATGGCACTTATCTTACTACAACTTTCTTCAAGGACATTGTAGAGCGAAAGTCCCGAGTTTCCTAAAATTAGACACATTTGGTGTCTGTTTGCTGTCTTTGGTAGAATTAAAATTCAACCCCGTGCATATTTTATTTGACTTGTAATAACACCCACTCATTCATTGCAGAAGAGGCATTCTATTGTCCTCCTATGACACTTCTTTGGGATTGCAGCTGGAAGATGTGTCATTGGGACTTCCCTTTGTTTTCTCACTATGAACTAGACACTTGTGGCAGATGCTGGATTGGCAGCCTCACAGAAACAGATACTCCAGGCCACCAGCTTGCACAAGTGGTGACAGTTCAAGTGTCTGGCTTCTGTATGGCACCTGTCACTTTGCTGCTCAACCACACGGGTTAATCAGCAGCTGTCCAATGGCACTGTTCAAGCACTCCTGGGCTGGGGTGGTAACTCACCTGGTTAATGCTATGGGAGCAGAGCCAAAGCTGAGAGAAGATTTCAGTTCTTTATTTCAGTCTTCTTTTTTGCCCCCTTTTAGGGAAGGAGAGACAGTTGCATTCATTGCAGGTCTGTGGCTCTATCTGCCTCTTTAGGGATGTCCTTTTGACAGTCTGAAATTGTCCTTCCTGAACAAGAGAAATGGTGTGAGATAGGGACTGTGATAACCCATTGATAACCCCAGTCTGACGAGGAGCAGCTGAGGGAGCTGGGGGGACTCAGCCTGGAGAGGAGGAGATTCTGGGGGGACCTTCTCGCTCTCTACAACCTGAAAGGAGGTCATAACCAGGTGGGGGGGCTGTCGCTTCTCCCAAATAACCAGGGACAGGACAAGAAGAAATGGCCTCAAGTTGCACAGGGCAACTTTAGATTGGATGTTAGGACCGATTTCCTCACAGACAAGGTTGCCAAGCATTGGAACAGGCTGCCCAGGGAAATGGTTGTGTCACCGTCCCTGGGGATATTTAAAAGTTGTGTGGATGTGGCACTGAGGGACGTGGTTTAGTGGTGGACTTGGCAGTGCCAGGTTAATGGATGGACTCGATAACCTCAGAGGTCTTTTCCAACCTAAACAATTCCATTACTTCCTTTTATGATTGCAGACAGCAGAGCTGCTCAGTTTGTTGTGATCTTTACAGTGACTACTGTCACCAGGACTCAGGTTTGGCACTGCTAAGCCTGCTCTGGCACCTGTGTGATGTACTGCTGTCACTCCTGAGTGTCTGGGTGTCAAAGGCAAAAGCCAAAAGGGTAACAGTGTAATCCATGCTGTACATTCCTTCAGCCTGTAAATGTACATAGGTGCCCGTATCCTATGAGTCCCATGGACTGGTAAGAACTTGATCCTTGTGCACAGGACTTCTGAAATATAAACAAATAGGTATGTACTCACAGCACATGCATTATATATGTGTGTGTGTGTGTATTTGAACTTAAGAAATAATGTAATCAACTCCTTTTTCCTGCTAGTAAAACAAATCACATAATAATAATAATAATAATCCATTACATAAAAGGATCAAGCTTCATCCTGAGAACTGTTAATGTCACTTCTCTCCAAACTCCTGTGTGAGCGTTGTTCCAGAATATCATGGCAGTGCTTTGCAGTAATATTTCCTTTCTAATTTTCAGTCTAAGCACATCCACCACCATATTGTAAGAGCAGTGCTGATTGTAAGCTTCAGTCATTTCCTTTCCCTCAGATCTGCCCATGGATTTACAGAAAGAATCCCTCCCTTCTCAGACTTTGTTTTGTGAGACTAAACAACTTCTAGATTGCTCACACTGCAGTATGGTTCAAACAGATCTTGTCTGTACCTTGTCCAACCTAGGGTGAACTCAATAATATCAGAGGTCTTTTCCAACCTAACTGATTCTGTGATTCTATTCCAAGATGAATTTACTTTTCTTGAATGGCTTTGGATTCATTTTTCAAGCATAGGTCTTAACTTCTCACCACTGGCTAAAATCCAAGACTAGTGCAGGAGCTTGCCCTTCGAACTGTCATCTTTCACACCCAAAGGCTTAAAAATAGCAAGAGTGTAGTTGTATTAGGCCAGTATTTTATTAGTTTCTTCCCACTTCAAGACTTCCTCTTTAAGCAGCCATGTCTAGGGCTTGTCTCACTTTCGGGTATATGAAGCAATCTCCTGAAACATGAACTAAATCTAACTCTGGATTGTCCAAACTTCAGTGTTGATTCTGTTAGAGTGAAAAACATTTCAACATTTGCAGAACGTAAAGGCAAAAATAACACACAGATGCTGGAAGAGGAATTTTGCATTGTATGATGACATTTGCTTTGTCAAACTTTAATCATCAAAATCTAAGCTAGTTGTGTGGTTTCCCGCTACAACCACCAGAAAGTTGCGGGCACCTCTCCAGGGGTTTTATCACTCAGGCATTTATTTTAGGATCTGTTTCCCATCAGTGCCTGCTTCTTCCTTTCCACAGGTTGTCAAGTGAATCTGCATCAGCAGAGCAGCTCAAGCGTGCAGCTAAAATCAGGTGAAATGAGCCTCTCTTCACTGTTTACCTTAAAATTCAAAAGAATACTCCAGACAACGACACTCGGATTTTTCACACGTTGAGAAGAAAATGGATCACAGAGCAGCCACCTGGGATGTCAAGGAACTGTTTTAAAAGAACTAAGCTCCCTAATTCTGGCCTTTATTGACATGTCATGAGGCAAATATAAACACTGAAAGAGAAACACTTTTGTTTTTTTACAGAAACAAGTGTTTTTTAGAATGTTCTTTGCATGAATTGCTATAATTACAAATTAAAACAAGGATAAGTTTCTGAATTCTGATTTCCCACCGCAGAGCTCTGATTCTATGGTGGGTAAAATGCTGAGACAGGAAGTTTCGGACTGATTCTGTCTTCTAGGAGCTCACTCTGAAAAAAATATGGTCATTTAGCAGACCGGAGATTTTAAACAAAACTATTGTCCTCCCTCTTATTTGTGACAAAAGGTAATGAAGAGAGATTAGGAGTTCATGAGTACAGCAGGAGCTCTGGAATATTTATTAGTGGGAATTTCTTAAAAGGAAAGAACTGTGATGTGAAGGGCCAAGTCATAAGGATTAATTAGACAGAAGAAGGGATGCTGATTTTCAAGTAGTCTGGCCTGGAAATAACACAGATGGAGAAGTGAAAAAGAATAGAAAACATCATGTCTGCAAAATGTTCTCTGAGTGGGTGTTTTTGGGAGAAGGCCACCTAAAGGATTCAACTTTTGGTAGGAACTGTAGGCATTATCTGTGCCCAGATTTGTGGGTAATCAATTCACAAATCAACTGATGGGTTAGTGAAATGTTGCTTCCTTAGAATAACAGCCAGGTTTGCAAGTATCTTTGATAATACACTCTTGGCAACTCAGGGAGTTGCTGGAGCACATTCCCCTTCTCGGTCACACACTCCCCTCTGCACTTCCTGGTGGGCGATGCAAGCCCAAACAACACAACAACCTATTCTACATTTAATTTCGTTGGGGTGTTTTCCTCTGCACACAGAAAGCTTACAGTTTGCACCTTTATCGGGGGAAGTAGCAATAATCTCAGCTCACTGTTGCACTTTAAATGGGAACTGAAAAACAATTTACTTGTCAGGACCCAAATCTAACCTTCTGTTTGCCTCTCTATAGTCTCTGAAAGCAGAACAAGAGCTGCTTTTCCTGCTTCAGGTTGAGACATTGGTACCTGTTAAAGTGAAAATATAGAGTCAAAATTTCCACTTGTAGCCAGTGAGTGAAACAGAAGAGTCATATTCTGCCAGTTTTGTGGGAATACGCTGCGGTAAAATGAATAATCGCCAATTATTTAACTTCTTAGGAGGGAAAATATAAAGCCATGAGGTGCTTCTGAAGTGCTCAGTCTGTGTTAGGCTGAC
This sequence comes from Oxyruncus cristatus, assembly GCA_013399855.1. Classification (NCBI taxonomy): domain Eukaryota; kingdom Metazoa; phylum Chordata; class Aves; order Passeriformes; family Cotingidae; genus Oxyruncus; species Oxyruncus cristatus. The sequence continues at coordinate 429,193 of VXAY01002116.1, read as the reverse complement.
CGTGGTGTCTCTCTGGAAAACCTGGCGTGTATTCTTGGCAGCAGGCATCAGTTCCCCGAGGGAGAGGATATACAAGCCTGCAGGAATGTAGATAAACATCTAAGATTTTACTCTGCATCAGAACAACAACAACAAAATAATCAGTGAAAGCCTCCAAAGAGCTGCTAAGGGGTCCTTCTTCACAGTCACAAGTACCTTACTAAGAGGAAAGCAAACTCTTCTAATTGAAAATATTTCATATTTATTAGATCCAATCACAATTCTGACTTTTACAACAACAACAAAAAATCGATGAGGTTTAGTTTTTCTGGGGCTTTGTTTTTCTGGGGATGGGGAGGGGGAAATGTGTGTCTTCTCTGGCACTAATTGTTTTGTCAGTCATTATTAACATGATAATTTTCAGAACCAAAAATGCAGGAAACCATTACTTTGTAAAATTTAGCAGCTTCCTGGAGATCTTATACACCTCACAGAAGCACCTGCTGACCCTAGCAATACATCGAGTTCAGTCAGTATAACTGAAGGTGAGGGGGGGTGATTGTCAGGGGAAATAGTATTTATTATAGAGTTTTCTAAACAGTTGGTCACCTCTGGCAATTCCACAGACATACGACTGCCCCTTGGGAATGCTATTTATAAGCTCAAAAGTGGCTGAACAGCACTCACAAAAAGGCTGCCAATTTCAAGAAAATTATTGACAATCTTACATTGTCAGAAAATGAAGAGAGAAGAGGCTTTGTGCTGAGCTTAAGGCATGAAGTGTGTTTGCACTCCTTTGTCTTGGCCTTTCTCTCGAAGCCTGGGATATTCATGAGAACACACTGCTCATGGCATTGGCTGCTCAAACAGATCAATACAGGAAAATGTAAATATACAGGTAACTTCACATCCCTTTTTCTAAAAGGGTCCCAAGAGCCTTACTAGAGAGAATACTGTGCCTTCAGGTCCTGGAGCCTTCAAGGTGTGGCTTTGCTGTACTTCCATAAAAAAACCCCAGAACAACTCACAACGAAACCACAAAAAAAAACACCCCAAGACAATCACACTCAAAACAGTTCCCTGAGTGCAAGTAATATGTACAAAGTTTCTGCACCTAACCCATCTTTTTGGTGTAGACTAATTTTATTTGCAATTTTAAACATTCCAATTGAACATAATTTAATTGCAAGTCCACGCTGCTCTAAAGACTAACAATTCCCTGTTTTAAAAGTTTCCTGATGGATTTAGAGGCTGAACTTACTTAAGGAAAACCATCAGATGAGCACTAGAACTAGCACAGGAATGAGAGAGCCAGAAAGAGACGTTCAGTATCAAAGTGACACGTTCCAGTTGGTGTGTCCGTGGCTCACACTTACAGCACAAAGGGCCTGTAGGGGTATTAGAGATTCTCCTTTGACCACAAAAGCACTTCCAGTTGATACAATCCTCTTACCTGCAGCACAGAAAAGCACCCTAATATATAATGTACGTGCATTTACTGTGATACAAGTATTTATGATGATGTATCAAATGCTTTAATAAAACTCACTACCTTTTGGGCAAACTTCAGATCATTTTGATAAGGGCTACACTGCTGTTACTAAAGGAGTGAGGGGAAAACTACATTACTAATCATGTATGTTTTGTCTGAAGTCATCTCTGCAGAGAAAAGGCTTCGTGTCCCGCTCTCAGGGCGTGTGTGAGAACTGTTACAACAATAAGCAGCTTTCCGTTACTTTTATTTTGGAAAGACAAAATGGCTGAAGGCCACAGCTGTTGATTTATTCAGATGCCGAAGGAAACCATTAGCCCATTGGACCCTGAAGATGAGATTTCTTTGTGCTAGATGTTAATAAAAGGAAATCCTAAACAGCGGCTGCCAAAGGGGACTTAATACAAATGCAAAATGCCAAATGTACCTAAAAAGGAAGGAGGAAGATGGTGGCTTATTAGAGAAATAGAAATAAGCCCAACAAAAACAGTGAAAAGCACAGCTTGCTTTTTTTCCTACTTCTTCTTAAGTACAGTGTGATGTACAACCAAACTGAGAGAGGAAAACTCTCCTGCATTTAAATCAAACAGAATATCTTTGAAACATACGGCTACACATATGGCTGTACCGTTAACGGCTACGCATCCACGTGGATTGGTTTTTTATCAGCATAATGTGGAGGGAGCTTCTCCACAAACTCCCTGCTGTTTGCAGCTTTGTTTTAATTAGTTGAAATAGCCCAGTATTAAATGAGCTGCGTTCTCAGAAGGGATGACAAAGAAAAAATGTAATAGCCATTGGGGTAGGTAACTCCTCTTTCAGATTATTGCTTTAGTGGCCTCGTGGCAGAAACATGATTAATCATTGCCCGTACTTAGCCTGAATTTCAGATATGCCTCCCTCTCCCTACCCCAGTTCTTTTAAGATTCAACAGTTACAAGGACTTTATTTCATATGTGAGCAACGGAAGTGACATTTCTAAACTTCATTCCGGACTTAAAAAGTATTTAGTACTGGACAAGCTGTCATCTATAATAAAGCTTTAATCAACACTGGGTCCTATTTGAAGGACATGTTTTTGTATGACACAATGAGGCCACAGAAATGAAACTTGTCCTGGCTCCCCGTCTTGTCCTCAGCGAAATGAAGTAAGGCACAGGAACTTTTGGCATGTGGCAAAAAATACTACAAAGAAAAGGAACAGCACTTGCTAGTCAAGGCTAGAACTGACTATGCAGAAGAGAAAGGGCTCGACTGCAGAGGCTGATGATGATAGAGGAAATAGATCAAGAGTGGTTAAACTTGAAACGAAGCACAGAGGAATTTGTTTCTGCTGGCTGATGTTCCTCAACCTTTTCAACCAAGAGTTTAACCAATAAACAACAAACCACGTTTGTGGTGCGGTCACAACAGTTTCCAGTTATAAACAAATCGAATTAGGAAAAGCTTGCAGTGTCCGTATGACTTCCCTCATTTTGGTTGTTTGCTCGTTCAATGTGGGACAATGCAAAGTATTTACCAAGTTGGTTTACAAAGCCATGTCCAGTTATTTTGTTGACCAGCTCCTGAGTTCTTATAGATCAGCATTGATCCACACTCCATGGATTGAAAAATACAGCACTAGAGCATGACTGCTTTGATAGCCTGCACCCCAAATTCCTTAGTATCAGCAGCTGTGTGTAGGAACACAGTATTTCATCCTTCTTTAGCAACCATCAGCAAGACAGATGACGAGGAACTCTTTACCTGGGTGGAGGGAGCTGCGCTGTAGTGGCAAAAGGTCCAGTCTGTAAGCCAGTACAGGTGCTAATAATGGACTGTTTGTAGGGGGTAGGAAGAACAGAAAGGCAAAGTTCCTTTTGCTTCTTAACATTATGCAAATCCCCTAACAGTTAAAAGAATAGGTTGTTAGTGTGCAAGCTTAATTTGCCTCAAGCTTAATCTGCCTCCTCCTTGAAAACCTACATTTTGGTACAGCTTTTATGTCCAAAACAGCCAAACAACTGCTCTGTGTTTTTATATTTTCTCTCCCTTTTTTTTTTTTTTAATTTCATTTTTAAAGAGTTGTGTCTTATTCTGTGGGATAAACAGATTCACTCTCCACTGCGTGTGCAGTGAAGGGAAAAATACTGTGTGTGCTGAATGAATACTTTCCCACAGTTTGTTTGTTTTTAAATGAAATACCTCTACTGCTTCTTCAAACCAGCAGAGGGAGTTTTCTCATCCAAATAATTTTTATCCTTCTGAAACACAAACCTGTCTATTTTTTCAGTAATGTTATGTTACCTAGTGGGAACTGCTGCTGAAAACAAAAACGTGAAATTTTACAGTCTAGACTGTTTAACTCCTTAGTGCTAAAGGCTGCTTGCTTCTAGACAATTTTTATGGGTATTAATGTGCAAGAAGATGCTGCAATGAAAAATGCAGTGGAGAATTAAAAGCATGAAAAATCTACTCAACTGGAATGTTTGGGAGCAAACTATTTGGTTAAAGGGGAATGTGCAATTATTGCAGTGCATGTGCCACTCAAATGTGTGTGAAACCACAACATGGTAACAGCTGACACATGATTTAAAAAAAAAAAAAAAAGTCAGTTCCTTTATTTTTTTTGTGCTCGAGAGAGAAGTTTTGAAAGTTCTGAGTTTAGATTTCTTTATTTGGAAATAGTGGAGTACTTTTAAGATAACCAGAGTGGCAAAAAAGATCAAGTAAAATGTTCACTGTAGCACTACAAAGGGAAAGAGTCTCTTGTTATTCCTAGGTTTTTTGTGAGGGAAAAAAAATCAGCTCCAGTGGTGACAAATTGTATCATTCTTATTTTGTGTTATAAACCTGCATACCAGGCTATATACAACAATCTCTCCTGTAAAACAAAATGATAGCAATTACTGACGTCAAGAGTGAGCACTATTTTGATCTGCAAACATGTCACAACTCTTCCTCTCCCAAAAGCGAGCAAGAAATTCAGATATTCCATTTAGCTCACTCCTAAAGCATTTAAATAGCTAAGTTTTCATTTTTAAAAGGTCGGTTGAATGAATTAGTGAGAAAATAATGTTATTTTGCGGAATCTAATTGGATTTGAAAACACTCTGAGATAAATACACACTTTCGTGGTTCCATAGCATCAGAATATCAATGCTCTACATTCTGCTTGAACTGAAAGAAGAGATTAAATAAAAAGCAAGATCCAGTATTTCCTGTGTATCTATCAGTATAAGAGCAAAACTGTAATTTCAAAGGACTGCATAAATACCAATCATTGCCTAATATCCAAGGGAAAATGGCTCGTTAATGTTTTCAGCTTTTACTGACGTGGAAAGTGAGGAAGAAACTCACTGTAGGTAATTTAGAAGGCAATTATTGGTAAATAAGCATTTAGCACCTGGCACCAGACATAAAGCATATAGAAAATAAATGAAGTCGTCACATGGTTTAACAGTTGAGCCAAAAGAGTTAATAGTCTGGCACAGATGTATTTTCCTTACATGTGTTATAAACTGTCAGCTCATATGAGGGTGCTAAATATGGGTCCCCGTGCTGCTCTGAGTCACACACGAGCAGATTCTCAGTGCAGTGGAGCCTTGTCAGACTCAATGAAGCACGAGGCAGACACAGCTGTCGGTGCCACACACCTCACAGACCACAGCCCCAGCTTCAGACAGAAAACTGTACAGGGCTGTAGGTGATGGATTTAGCAGCATCAGCCAGTCATCCACGGAGGAAGAGACTCCTGGACTCAGTAGCCACAGGGGCTTCCTCAGGACACACCCCATTTCTGCCTTGCTGGTACTGGAAGGGGATTCACAGGACCAGTGGGATGCTGGTGCACGATGAACTTGGAACAAAATTCAGGTTTTGTAATCAAACTGCTAAGAAGCTTTGAGGCAGCCCTGGCCACAGTTATCAAGGCACGTGGAAATAAAACATGTCTTGCTAGTCCACAGCATAAGAACCAAGAACCAGGGCTTTGCTCTCCACAATGTTCTAGCCTGAGGGGAGGGCCAACGGTTGCTTTATGTCAGTATAAGTGAATATGAACTGGAATGAGATTTTGACCCAGTTCAGACCAGCTTCCAGAAAGGAGGCTACATGGAGCTCCTTCAATACTCTGTAAACATATACCTGTGTACATTTTTTGTCTCACCTCTCATCCCTGCACACTTAGCTTTGTGGCAGGGCTAAAGAAGTTAAAAATCAGATAAAATTTATAGTTCCTCCGGTCCTTTATCCTTTTTTTTAGCATGTAGCTCTACAAAGGAAGTGGGAAAAAATGATACAGAAGACAGATGAGGATAATTCATCTTCATGGAACTTTTTTTTTGAATTTTGTAAATTAATTCAGTACTGTAAACTTGGGGGTGAAGGAAGTTTTTATTTCTATAAAAAATAGATTCTCCTTTTAAGGGGTGAATCATGTGGCCATTGATCAGCATTAAACACCTGCTTCAAGGAAATTCTGACTGACTTGTACATTACCAGTTCTGCTGTCAGAAAAAATGGAAGCAGCCTACCTTCAAGTAAGCTGAAACAGATAAAATATCATAATACACTGCGGTATATGCTTGTTTATACACTTGGACTTCACATTTTGTCTTTATTGCTCATTATCTGACTCATTTTCTGTTTATGTGCCATGAGAAAGATGCTAAGCAAAAACTGACTCCTGGAAATACTTGACATTCTTTTCAGGCTAATTTTGTCCTGAGCTTGGCTGAAATGGCTCATTTTGAACCACTCATAAAAGGATGTCTGCAGCAGGGAAGACAGAATATTTTCATTTCAGAGAGCCCTGCTGTGTTATATTCCCTGATTTTCATCAAAACCAGACCATGTTTACTTGTCCCTTTGGCCTCAGGGTCAGGTTTTTTTCTTTAAATCACTTCAATTCTAAGTAGTTGTTTCACTCATTCCTGAGTTTCCCACAAAAACCTAAGCAGTGGAAGCCTGATATAGCTTGGGGCACTTTCCTAAGTACATCTCTGAAGTAAAAAAAAAAAATTCCGACCAAAAAAAACCCAACCCAAACAAAAAAAACCAAAACCAAAACAAAAACAAAACAAAACAAAACAAAACAAAAAAAACCAAACCAACCCAACCCCTTACCCTATAAATTCTTCAGAAGCACAAGCCCACAAACATGTGCATGAGGTTCATGATGTTGGTCAAGGAGATGCGGCTGCTCTCCTCTCCATGTCTCCCTGCATATCACCTTCCATGGGCCAGGGGAATGGCCTGGCCCCTGCAACCACAACAGCCCCCAAATCTTCACTTCTCTGACCGAAAGGGGTTTCCCAGGCTGGTAGTTTTGGGTAAGGTCTGAGCCTGGAGGCTGCTGTGGGAGAAGGTGGAGAAGCCCCACGGTGCAGGGGGCAGCCCAGGGGCCTCGTCGGGGTGGGGTTTGCTGAGGGGCTCTGAGGCAGTTCTGCTCATGGGGGGCTGTGGGGCAGTTCTGCTCGTGGGAGGCTGTGGGCAGAGTTCCCACCTTGGGTGGGCAGGGGAGCATTGCCCCTCAGGTAGGGGTGGCTCCACAGGAGGGACTGAGAAGTGGGGCAGCAGTGGGGCAGCTCACTCTGACCCAGCCCAGGAAGAATCATAGAATCACAGAATCAATTACGTTGGAAAAGACCTCTGAGATCATTAAGTCCAACCAAACACCAGCAGCTAGAGCATGGCACTGAGTGCCATGTCCAGTCTTTGCTGGACATCCCTCCAGGGATGGTGACTCCAGCATCTCTGGGCAGCCCATTGTAATGTCTAATCAGCCCTTCTGTGAAGAAATTCCTTCTAATATCTGACCTACATCTCCCCTGGCACAGTTCAGGAATATGCCCTCTTGTCCTATTGCTGGTTGCCTGGGAGAAGAGACTGGCTCCCACCTGGCTACAACCTCCTTCCAGGTAATTGTAGGGAATGATAATGTCACCCCTGAGCCTCCTTTTCTCCAGGCTGAATCCCCCCAGCTCGCTCAGCCGCTCCTCCTTGGACTTGTGCTCCAGGCCCAGAGGAGCAGGGGGGCTCTCACAGTGAATTGGTGTTGATGGGGGCGGCCTCAGCAGTGAGGGGGTTGATGCTGTCCATGAGCCAAAAGGTCAGTGGAATCCAGGTGTGCATTAGGAACAGCACTGCCAGCAGGTCAAGGGATGGGATCCCGCCCCTCTAGTCAGCCCCAGTGAGGCACATCTGCAGTGCTGTGTCCAGTTCTGGGCTCCTCAGGACAAGAGAGACATGGGGCTCTTGGAGTGGGCCCAGCAAAGGGTGACAAAGATGATGAAGGGATTGGAGCATCTCTGATGACGAAAGTCTGAGGGAGCTGGGCTTGCTCAGCCTCCAGAAGGCACGACTGTGTGGGGACCTCTCCAATGTCTGTCAGGGTCTGCAGGGAGGGATCAGAGGATGGAACAGGCTCTGCTTGGGGGACACCTAGAAATGGGACAAGAGGCCATGGGCAGAAACTGATGTCCGGGAAGTTCCACCTAAACATGAAGAAGGACTTCTTTCCTGTGTAGTAATGGAGCAGTGCCTGGAGAGGGTGTGGAGTCTCCCTCCCTGGAGATACTCTAAAACCACCTGGACGCAATACTGAGCCAAGTGCTCTGGGATGACCCTGCTTGAGCAGGGAGGTTGCATCAGATGACCCACTGTGGTCCCTTCTGACCTGAACCATTCTGTGATTCTGTGAGGGGATGAGGGACTCTGGGAGGTGTGAGGGGGATGTGAGGGANGATTCCTGACCTAGATGAGGGACTCTGGGAGGTGTGAGGGGGATGTGAGGGACTGTGAGGAGGCTGTGATGAGGGACTGTGAGGGAGCTGTGAGGATATGAGGATGATGTGAGTGGGATGTGATGGGCTGTGAGGGGGATGTGAGGGGACTGTGATGAGGGGCTGTGAGGAGGTTATGGGGGAGCTACAGGGGGCTGTGAGTGGGCTGTGAAGGGGATGTGATGGACTGTGATGGGGGGCTGTGAAGAGAGTGATGAGGGGACTGTTAGGGGG
>VXAY01002116.1:405722-420125 GCA_013399855.1 Oxyruncus cristatus | reverse complement strand
GGGGGAGGGCGCGGGGCCCGGGGCAGCCCCCGGTGTGCCCCGGGGCGGGGGCCGGGGGGGGAGCTGCGGGGCCCGGCAGGTGCCCGCAGGTGCTCGGTGAGCGATCGCTCCGGGGAGAGGCCGGTCCCGGCGGTTCCGGGCGGCGGCGAGTTCCCTGGGTTTCGGTGGGGAGAGCGAGGTGTAACAGCGAACACTGACCCGGTGCTGGTTGGAGAAGAAAAGTTTCTGTGGTTACATCCAGCTCTCCTTTCGCTTTTTCTGGTTTTTTTTTGGTTTTTTTTTTTTTTTTCCTAGTGCTCTTTAGTTTGAGCTGCGCCTTCACCCGTTTCTCCACCGAGGTGTTGGCTTAAAGAGGGAGAGTGCACAGCGACCGGGTCGGTGATGTGCAGGTTCAGGTTTACACTGGAAGCAGTCGGTTGTGCTGGGTCTGGTTTTTAATGGGAGAGAGTCGACGTGGGGAGGTGTGAATGAGTGACTTAAACACCGCTCCGCAGAGCTCTCTTTCCTTACAGGCAGTGCCACCACTGATGTTCAGAAAGGTCCACTGACCATTTTGTTTGCCTTTGATATCTCCGCTCTTGTCGCACCCCTTGCTCTTCGTCCTTTGTAGCATCATCCCTATGTGGTCTGGAGGGGTACGTGTGACAGAGTGTGCTTATGCTGCTGGGTGCAAATGTGCTGTTTTAGAGTGGGAATTAAGGTTTTTTAAGTGCAAGGATACCTGGGTTTAGGTTAGCTCTTCTTTATCTCCATCTTTGTCCTCGTAAAACCGAAGAGGTGCAGGGTGTGCAGGTCAAACGTGCAGTTACTGAAGTGGTAAAAGCTCCTTCTGACTTGTTTTCTACTGATTACGAAGATGGGCTTTCAGTGTTTTCATCTCGGTGAAAGAAGCCTTATGTGGCCAAAGCAAACTGTAAGTGAAGTCTGAAGCTATAAAGGGAAATGGGTATTTTAAGTTCTGATGCAAACCAAACTCTAAAGAACTTGCTTTTTGTGATTGTTCAGAATAGGTAAGATTTGCTGTTTATTTCTTTTTGGGCTGTGTTGTCTTATTTGCAAGTGAGAAGTGTCTGTCCCTGTCATTGCAGTGGCTTGTGATGGTAGCTCCTAAAACATAAAAGTTTAGTGTGCTAATTAAATATATAAAAGTCAGACTGCTATGATGAAATGTGAAATACCCGAGGATTTACATATGATATGTCTGGGTTATTAAAATCATTAGTATAGTCTATTAGTATAGTTAAAAATACTGTATAAGACTTTGGAAAGGAGTGAGTCTAGTTTATGATTGTATATGTATGATTATTCTGCAGTACAAAGCCACGTATACATTGTTTTATATATTTTTTCCGTAAGTTTCCTTTTCTTAAGGCAATCCTGATGACAGTAGTGAGCATATTATTACTGCTGCAGAGGCGACTGAATTGAGTGGGTGCACACACTGTGTCAAGTATTGTTATTGCGTGGGTTATTCTAACCATAACAGTTTGTGTGTCTGTGCAGTTAGAGAGCAGTTCCTGCCAGAATGCTGGCAAACCTCTATAAAGGATTGTGGAATAATCCCAGAGCCTTTTAAACAGATTTTCTCTGAAGGTGTCCTCCTTTATTCAGATTTCCAAGTGTTGCTTTCTTGTGATCGAAAGTAGAGAGGAATGTATATGTCTGAAAATGAGAGTGGAAAAGGGCACTACTACTAACTGCAAGCTACTAACTGTAGCTTGCCCTGCACTCACTGTGTTTAATGGTGGCCTCACGTTTTACCTTGAGAAGTCATTAGTTGATTATTTTATTACTGGCGTCACGGCAGAGCTGGTTCTTGATAAGAGATTATTTACCTTTTATGTCAGCTTGATGAAGAGATTTTACATGTGAGAGGTGGCTTAGAGGGGAGTGTTGAGTATCTCTGGCAGACTCAGGGGTTTCTGAGATCTATGGAGAAGTAACAACAGAGCAGTGTGACTCTGGAGGAACCAAAAGGAGAAGGGCAGAAGTACAGAATGCCTTGAAACAGGTTCTTTTGTGTTCTTTTAGTAGCTGGAAATTAGTGTTTCAGGAGCACGTGTCACTCAGGCGCCTGAAGGATGGGGAGGAGGATGTTGTCAGAGGTGACACACACAAGACCATATGAAGTTACTGGTAATGACCACTGACACACTTGAGCCGTGTCACTATAATTCTTTGCATTTTGTACCGCATTAATCATGTGGATTCAATAAATGACTCCATAAACAGCTAGAGAAACAGATTATTTAAAGGGAAAAAAATATATTCAGATGTTCTAGGGGAAAAAGACTTTATTTGACTGAATTGTCTTTTGCTGTCTTGGGTTGATATTCACTTGGAGACAGGTAGAGTTCTGTGTGTTGGTGCATTGTAACATCTGTTTACTTATATGACTCAATAAGTGATAATTGGCCTAATTATAGCTAAGAAATGGTTGGACTGTACAACTGTCATGTTAACAGGAAGGCTGAGCTAAATTTGCAGAATCCCTTTGCAGGTAATTGTCATAAGGTTTTACAACTGAGAAAGAAACATTACAGCAACAATTGATAAATTGCCACAGTGGAACACTGAAATCTACCGAACTCCTGTCAGTAACTTCTTAGTTATACGCAAGCCCCCTCCTCTTTTATTTCCAAAAATTTGTACAAGCTTTCATTTTTGGTTCCCATGAGTGAGTACATTTGATTTTTTTCTGCATTTGATCTTCAGAGAATTTTGTAATTTTGGAACACTTTAGGAAGCCAGACATACTTCTTCATTGCCAAGAGAATAAGTATAAATCTATTTGATCTACAGAGTATGTTCATTGAACATTAAACTTGCGTGAAGCCTTTTGCTTTTTTCACCTTTATGCTGGCAAGAGAAAACAATGTTAGGTTTTTGTAAGCAGACTGAATGCTTTTTAACACACTGTTGTGGAGACGGTGGCAGATTGTTTCAGTATTCACTAGTCGTATTACAAGAACCTATTAGAACAGTACTTCAGGGTTTGTTCTTTGATTTTTAAAATCAAAACAAAAAACTCCACAAAACCCCAGCAATCTACCCCCTCTTCCCCCCCCCCAAAAAAAAAAAAATTGGATACTCCACACAATCCCAAGCAAATGGGATGGTATAGATGAACAGTCCTTCTGTTGGTATTTTACCAAGAAATATGTAAGGTGGGATGCCCAGCTGAACTTTTATGGAAGAGTACAGTGACTGAATCAAAAATGCAAGTTGTTAAACCTTTCTGTGCTCAAAAGAGCCTAATGCTGACCAACTGTACTTGAATTGGCCAAGTTGAACAAAGTGCTTTCTTACTTCATTTCTTTATTAGACAAAACTCTAAGGGAGGATGATGTGAAGTTGACCTCTGGAAGAGAGATGCCTAAGCTACTGGGAAAACAAATTACTGTAACTGGGAAGAGTAGATGGATACTGAGTTTGGGTCAAGATAGAGGAGAAATTCCATCAAAAGGTGCAAGAGATTCTGTCAGCTCAACTCTTGCCTTTTCTGTGTGTTTTTTTTTTTTTTTTTGTTTGTTTGTTTTTGTTTTTTTCCCAAGAATGGAAGAGCTGCTGCATTGAGAGTCCTGAGTGTGGTGTTTTTTGTTTGTTTGGGTTTTTTGTGGGGGGGGAGGTGTTTTTTTGTTTGTGTGTTTTTTTTTTTTTTTTTGTTTTTTTCCCCAGAATGGAAGAGCTGCTGCATTGAGGGTCCTGAGTGTGGGGTTTTTTGTTTGTTTGGGTTTTTTGTGGGGGGGGAGGTGTTTTTTTGTTTGTGTGTTTTTTTTTTTTTTCCTTAGATAAAAACCCCATGGTGTGACAATCAGTAATTTGTGGGCTTTCTCAGAGGTGTTTGTGGTTTCACCAGAGCTTTTTTTATAGATAGGGATGGACCATGAGGGACCTGGACTAACGGGCACAAAGGAGAATGTGGTTTTGCCAACCACAACTGCCTGTGACAGTGGAAGTCCCTGTTTAACATAAATGGATGTGTGTGTGGGAAATATGTCCTTTAGTGTGAGGGTATGTTTTTGTTTTTTGTTTCAAAAACTGCTCCTTACTCTGCCTGACAGTATTTTTGAGAAATGGTGGATGATTGATTTGGTGGCTTCAATCTGAGAAGTTTCTCTACAGGTACTTTCCTCCTGTGTCAGTCATTACAGGTGATGGTCACCTTTACTTGATGGTTATTTTAATTTTTATTTCACTTTCATCTTGTTGAGGAGGGTTGTTCGTGACTGTGTATGTGTTATTCAGGACTTAACTCCATGCAGGGATATAATTATATTTGCTGTCTTGGTTTCTTCTGTTTTTCTTACAGTTTTTGTTTCAGCTAGGTATGATCTATACCTTGAATTCTCTTTACCTTCACTGGCTTTCTCTGTTGTCTGCCTGTGCTTGGGGTTGTTTTTTTTTTCCCTGAGTGGGTTTTTGTTGCATAAACACAGGAAATGTGTGGTCGGGCACCCTTGTGCTGTCTGGGGCTGAGCTGCCTGGTCTGTCCCGCTCTGGCTGTCATAGCTCTGCTCTTCCATCCGCTTTGCTTCCTTGGAGATGCTGTCACATATGACTGCTGGTCTGGTAGCTCCCCAACCTGGCTTGATAGAAATGATTTGTTAGGAAAGAGCAGCAATGTATGTGCTTAAAGTGACTAAAATCATCATGACAGAAGTGGGTAAGTTGATCAGGTGAAGTTCCTTGCTAGTGGGTCCGGGGGGGGGTAGTGATTTCTAGCAGCTGGTCCAACCGGTGATGGTCACCTGGGCACTTAAAACATGTCTCTGGTTTGTGACAGGGGTTTAGCCTTTTTCTTCTGTTCCTTTTAAAGTGGGTGTTTGTTTGTCTCTTGTAAACTGGCATCCTATATTTTGTAATGCAGTTACATTCAACTCTTTCTTTTCTGACGCTTTTCCTTTCCATAACGTTGCTTTTTTCCCCTTCTCTGAATTGTGGGTTTGCCAAACATCTAAAATGTTCCCAGCTCTCTGTGGAGGCAATGCCTGAGCCTTTGCTGTCCCTTGTCATGGATATCTGGTGATGAGTTTTCTCCGCCACTGTCCCTGTGATGGTGCGAGCACAGCCCTGCTTGAGCACTGCCCGTGGCTGTCCTGCTGCATTGGTAAAAGCAGGACTGAAGCACTGAAACTGCCTTTTCAGTCACCTCTTTTCTAGAGTGATCCCTTGCTGTCTTAAATAACTGTTCCTTTTGCCTTGAATTATTGTGTTTCTTAGCATAAACTTCAGACTTTGGTTCATTTGAATAATATGACACCAGCACAACTATTTATTTTCTCTGACTAATGCCAACAAATGTTTTTGGGTGGGATTGTGTTTTACTGCTCTAGCTACATGCAGAATTGTCTTTCGTTGTATAAAATCAGTGTGAAATACTGCTTTTTCAGAAATCCTGAACAAAGAAAACGATGCGCTGTAGGTATTTTCAAACAAAAATTTAAGACCTGCCACTGCCAGAGTCCTGAATCAGACTGAAGGAGAAGTCACAGTGTGTGTCTGTCTGCCAAATGAGTTAAATCTTTCCACTTTTGGGGTGATGCACACTGGAGAGAATATAATATGAGGTCATTTAGAAGATTAAGTTAACTTTTCTTAAAGGAATATATAGTGCCTATAATGTGCTTAAGGTATTAGGCAGGATTGCTTTCAGCAGAATAAATTAGAATTAATATTTTGAATAATTGAAAAAAAAAGTGAACTATTTTCCTTTAATTTCAGCAGTTTGCATAGTGCTGACCTGTGGTGTTAGAGGTGAGAGCTGCAGTTGGAGCTCTCCACTTGGTGCTGAAGAGCTTTGTGATTGTAAACTCAGTTTACATTTGACATTATTGTTAAAGAAACTCAAAACTAATTTTATCCCTCTCACTGCTTCAACTAGATAAAGCATTACTTTAAATTATTTAAACGGCTTAAGCTTACACTGTTTCTTAACAGTAAGTAAATCACCATAAACATGAGACTTTTTGTCATTAGAGGGATATGTAAATGGTTTGGGAATAAAGCAGTCTGAGGTAGTCTCATTTATTTTTGCTTCTGCAGCAGCAGCAGGGAGATGCTGTGAGTAGATTTTTGTGGCTGGGAGTTACTAATGATTTTTACTTCAATGTTAAATAACACAATTTTGCCTGAGTTCCTGGAAACTTGCCTGACTTACCATTTAAAGAAGTCTCTTAAGTCATCAGTTTCTATATCTTGGATAAAATTACTGAGTGGTCAACCTTAGTCAAATGTTTTGACTGTGTATGCAGTTTGATCTTTGTAAGCTGGCACTGAAGTAAAGTCTCACCCTTCACTTATCTCTGTCTAGTGAGCATTGTCCTCTTCCCTTCCTTTTACAAACCAAATCATCCAAAGCTTTCCTGTCTTCCTGAATTAGCTTTCAGCCAGGCTGGCTCTCCAGAACGGAGACCAAGCTCATGGTGGCAAAAGGAGTGAATGGAAGCAGGAGGGGGATGTGGATGCTACTTACAGTGGTATCAGCTGCAGCAGTTGCAGCAGTTGACAAAGTCATGCCTGGTGGAGATTTCTGTCTTCTCGTTTTAGCTCTTCAGTTCGCTTGTGGATTTATTGGTAACATACCAGTATACCTTAATTCCCCTTAGTTTGGGTTTTAATTTCCCTCCCCCCCCCCCAATTGCATTGTTGTTTCCCTTTGAAGAAAAAATATAAAAGCAAACTTCTCAGAATGGTTCAGGTTGTTTCTGTTCAATGCATCTTTGGGACTGGGGGATAAAAGTCTCCACCTTTCCTGCTTGAAGAAATAAATCCACTAGTTTTCATCAAGTAAAGGAGAATCACATCGCTTAACTCTGAACTTGTATCTTGAATTATGAATGGATTTGTTTTAAGGCTGCTTTGAGTGTAATGTCCCTTCTCCTGAAGTCTTCCTGTGGGTGCAATTTCAGGCTGTGCTTCAGAGATAACTTCAGGCTGCTGCCACAAAGGGCCAGAGCTGTTCCTGCCTCTCTCCAGCTTGCCATGGCTCTGGTGGCTGTGACTGATGAGCTAGCTGGTGTGGAAGAAGCTCCTGAGCCAGATCTTCTGTCCTGTCAGCTGAATGACCTCACTCTGCCTGCACAGTTGTGAGCTCCTGGGCAAGAGAGTGGATGGGACTGTATTTCAGGAGCCAGGGAATGGAGATTTTCTCCTTTTACATTTTAACCTGCAGTTACTTTGCACTAGATCCATACTGAAGTTTCATCAGTTTCTTCTGTCTATATTAATTGCTCTCAAGTGTTTGTGATCCAGCAAACTGATTATTTCACATTTCTTTCTCTTAATTTTTAATTTTTTTTTTTACCCCCATCCATTTTAAGCAGCCAAGTGTTCTTTTTAAACTGTGCCTTTAACTTGCTTTATAAAAAATTGACTTAGTAATAACTTTATAGAGAAAATAGTTCCTAAACAGCTAGAATTTGTAATTGAGGTGTCTTTTGTATTTCTGTGGATTTTGGTCTTGGTTTTTCTGAGTAATGTGTATGTTTGGAGAAGATGACTGAGCACAATATGTAAAAATATGCCTCTGTCCTTCTGTATCCTGATTTTCTGCAGTTGGACTGGACTTCAGTGTTCCCATCACTTAAATGTTTTTATGGAGTTTGGCTTATTTAGTACTGCCATAAACCAAGAAATGCACAATTAGCTAGAATAAACCTGCCTAAAACTTGAGGTAAATCACATTGCTATTTGCACTCTTTGTGACATCTGAATATTTCTGTCGGGGAAGTTATTAATTGCTAGACCAAACTGCCAGGAGAAATGCTAGATCCATCAGTTCATGATATGGTCAGTCCCCTGGATGATGTGGATATCAGTGTGTTCTTTAATCTTCCCTTTTGGCAGATTTAGTGATCATGTGTCCATGCAATGATCTGGTTTAAGGCGCTGGCCAGAGTTGAATCCAACTGGAGGAGAACCAGCTGTGTCTGATTTGGCAGCAGAGTGGACTGACACACCCTGGAGCAGCATAACTGTGAGACCAGCACAAGGGAACAGTGGTATGGGAATGAGTTGGGAGAGACTGCAGGGTCATTCCTTCAGTCTCAGTGTTGGAGTCACTGTAAAACTGTTCTCTGTGAATGACTAAAGCCATCATTCCTGAAAAGCAGAGCCCATCTGTTTTGCTTCCGAAGTGGTTAAGTGAAGAGCATGCTTTTGTTCAGAGTTTTTAGTAGGAGACTTGACAAATTCAGCAGGATTTGCAAGTTGCCTGGGACTGTCGATGGGGTTTCAGGTGACCGTCTGACGGGTCGGGGCCATGGGTTGGTTGTTTGAAACCTGTGTCCCAAACAACACTTCGTGTGCAGCTGAGTTTGTGCTGCCCTGGAGGCAAGGCAAGCAGGGCAGTGGAAGTGCTGAGGTGAGCAAGGCTTTTGTAGACACCAAGTTAAAAGCAAATATGTTAATCCCATGGGTGTGGTAGATAAGGAGACAGCACATCCTCCTGAAAAGTGCAAACAGCAGAATGTAGTCTTTTTATTAGCATCAATTATTATGAACTGTGCTGTTTTGCTCTGGAAAATCAAACGTGGTGCTTTGTTTGCCGGACCCGTGTGTTACTGAAAATACACCTTGTCCTTCAGCACAGGGAAGGAGTGTTTGTGAAGTGGAAGATGATAGTAAAAAGCATTACATTAAAACATTCACATTATGAGAACCGTAAGTATAAGAAGAACTGCTTTTACTGCCTACCAATATCTGGGTAAGGATGTAGGGGAATTGGAAATTGTCTTGGTTGATAACCTTTGCAGCTCTAGGAGAGCTTGAAGGCATTTGTAATAGCACTGTGTGCTGTAGGACTGTATGTGAATTACCCGTGTGGTGGTTGTCAACTAAAAGCACAATTAAGAATGTATGAAGTTGCTTCCTCTAATTTTCGTGTGTTCATCATCTTATTAGATGCTTATTTTGTGGGAAGAGAGTTTACTCTTTCAATCTTAATGCTTCATTCTTCCTGAGACTTACAAGATACATATATGGATTGTAATGTAAATGGCTTCTAATATGTAGGTTGTAGAAGAAAACTTGCCCTGTAGACAGCTAGTAGGAGAAAGCCTCAGGCTGGATGAATACAAGATGAAATAAAGTTGTTTATGAAACAGGAGATGTACTGTCAGTAGAATAAGAGCCTGCCACCTCTGTCCAGAAAGGAGACTTTGCTGATTTCCTATCAAGACAGAGTTGCTGGATCCTGCTGTTCAGTGCTCTGTGATGCTTCTGCAGTTCTGAGCAGCAACAGAAGTGGTAAATCCTGACCTTGGTTTTTAAAGAAGCTGAGGTTATACTGCTGCTATTTTCCTCTCTTTGATTTTACTTCCTTTTCTTTTTTTTTTTTGTGTGTGTGTGTAGTTGGGTCACCAGGGTTTTGCCTGTAGCTGTGAAATCTGAGGGGACAGGTTTCAAGGGGATTTCCTCTGGTTCTAAATTCCAAGCTACTCCTCCGAGTGAACGTGTTGAGAACAGTGTAGGTGAGAGTTAGCTTTCTATAAACTTGCTTTGGGTGCTTTGTGTCCTGACCTCAGCAACTGGTATCCCTTGCCCCAGACAGCTTTTCATAACCTCCTGCAAGTCCTCTGCTCCCTCCTCAAATTCTTCAAATACCGATCCTGGTGTTACTATCAATTAGCTCTGATATGTGTCAAAAGACACAGACATGCTGGAGCTGCTTCCAAGCTGCATATTTGGTGATTAGCCAGCCATCAGGTTAAAAGAACAAGAGTGGTGGGGCAGTCCTGAAGTCTTTTCCTCGGGAGGGACTGAGATTTGGGTGCTTCAGTGCTGACTCTGCAAAAAAAAAAAGAAAAGTAGTTGTACAACTTTTATTTTTGAGATGCTGCTCTTCAGGCATGTTTCAGTCAAATGTGTGTACAGGGAGAGAACTGGGAGGGAAGCAAGAGGACAGGCAGGTAGGGATGATCATGTAACCCTGGTTTTATAAAGTGCTCAAGATTATGATCAGGTACTTAAAACCCCCCACAGTGAATGGTGTGGGGGGGGATGGATGTCCTGCAGTAGTATTGGCAGGACTGGTCGAGAGGAACCTTGTGTTGTTCCTAAAAGACCAATGCGTAGTCCAGCATTTAGGAATGAACTACCTTAACTGTCTGCCAGGTGGCCCGAGCAGGACAGTGGCCAGCAGGTCATGGTGAGTGGTTGTTCCCCGCTCTCAGGCACTCTCAGGACTAAAATACTGTGTCCAGTTTTGCTCCTCCCTCCCCTCAAATGCAGAGGGAATGCCACCAAACCAGAGAGCTGAGAGTGGTCAGGAGACTGGTGCATGTGGTGTGCAAGGAGTTGGTATAGCCTGGAGAAGAGGATGATGCACTCTCCTTGGAGACACAGTGAAAAGTTGTGAATCAATGGCTGCAAGTTAGGACAATGGTAAGTCCTGTTGAAAATAGTGTGGAAAACTCATTAGGAGAATTGAGTATGAGAAAAGGTGCCCAGGGTGGCTGTTTTATCTTCATCCCTTCAAGACTTTTAAAATTTAGCTGGACAGCCCCTGGAGCAACCTGGTTTGACTTGGAGATTAACCTTGCTCTGACCAGGCTGGAATAAGCAACCTCCAGAGATCCTTTCAAACCTTGTTTTCCAGTGATTGGAAGCATTGCGAGCTATGCAGGTTGAAGTCATGATCTTAATAAAAATTTTTTAAATCCTTCTAAATCCATGTTACAAGTGGGTATTTAAAGAATTGATCTCTGAACTTTTAGAACATGATTGAGCTGATGAAATGATTTTACCCTCTTTAAAACTATCTGATTGAGGTTGTAGGGTGCTCTTGAGCATTTGCTGTTTTGAATGGCTTTTGTAAGAATGCGTTGCATAAGTGTTTCTGTGCTTTTCAATCCAACAGTTCTGTTGATTGTATTGATTAAAATGTCCACACTAAAAAAGTTAATTAACTTTATTAATGCCACAATTATTATGGACTGTCCTGACAGCATGGATTCAGATAGGAACATTTGTCCCTGTTTTAATGCTAAGCATATTTTGTGGTTTTTGCAAGATCCCAATCTGGGGCCATTCAGACTCTTGCATCATGTCTGTTTTCAGAGATGAAGGGAACACTTTGTGCATGCTCCGAATGATGCTTTTAAGTTTCCATAAATTTATTTCAAAGCTAGATTCTTGCCATGTTTGCACAAGCACTAATTGTCATTCAGAATTAGATATGTGCCAAATTGTAGGCCGTCTGTCAAAGCATTTCTGCGTTTTTGCAGAGCATGAAGGGAGTTTTCTTTTGGTTTAAACCCAGAAGGCTCTCAGAGACTTTCTTGTTTTTGTAACGCATGAATTTATAACCTGGAGCTATGATCATGATGTCCTTTTTGGCTAGGAAGCTCCTGAGAAAAATCTGCAGGAGGAACTGAAGCTTTTGTAGAAACATGGGGTTCTGATATTGAAGGAAGGAAGATTTTATAAAATTCAAATACTTTTTTTTTTTTTTTTNATCAAATTTTTTTTTTTTTTTTTTTTTTTTTTTAGGGGAATGACTTTGTAGAAAAATTCTGCAATATGCAACAGAGTCTTCAGCTTCAAATGTGGTTTGTTTTTTTTTGTGAGCTAATTATCTAGTGGAGGCTTTAAGGGAAAAACTATAAATATGGTGTTGACCCTGTGGTACTTTCACTGCTTATTTGGTGCTCTGGATTTGAGCAAAATCTAAATACAGTATGATCCTTTTGTTCTTCAGAGGTTTTTTGGCATGGCTTTGTTTTAGCAGCTGTTGTAATTTGGTGTTTTGTGACTCACCTTGAATGTTTTGCCAAGTAGATGTTACAAAATTAACTTAAGGGAAAGAACAGAGGAAGAGGCGTAAATCTATATATGGAACAGTGTCTGAGTCATGCCATCAGAGAATCTGGTGTGATTTTTTTAGGGTGCAGTCCCCTGTGCCCTCTATGATCCCTAGTTTTCCCTGCATGGTGAATTAGTAGCATTCTTCCCCCTTCTGCTTGTGAAGAGTTTTACTGCCTTTCCTGCAGGTGTCACCTCTCACTTCCAGGCTGGTTTATTGGCGTGAGCTCAGTTCAGACTGAGAGAAATAACAAGTAGCACAAACCATCTCTTTCTGCTTAACATCACTTCCCAAGTAAAACATTTTTGACCTCTTTTGTCCTTATAAATCAAATAGTAGTATCAAATACCTGTGGGTGGTAGAGATTTTACTCTAACACTTCCCATTTCATGTCTTCTCCTGCTGTGAAGGGAGGAGCCTGGCAATTCCAGCTCATAGAAGTGAGGGGCTAAATCAAATCCACAATTGTAGTATTTATTAAGTTTGTGACTGAATTTAAGACAAGTATTTCTGATAACATGTTCTGCTTTTGGAGGAGATATGACGGATGAGTCTTCTAGAGTTAATTTAATAAACCTGCAGTGAGGAGTGTATCCCTAAAAATCTTTCTCCCAGCTGGATGGTAATGGTGACGTATCATCTGCAGGGTACTGTTGTGGAATTATGAGGGTATGTGTGAAGATGGGTTGCTTTAGCAAAGTGAGAATTGACAGATGTTTAATTTTCAGTTGTGTTCTGTCACACACAGTGTTAAGCACTATAATGCACTCCAGAAAATTACAGGAGCCTGGAGTAGGAAAACAAGGCCTATGTGGTTTGCATATCTCAGAGCAGGCTGCTGGGCAGGGTTTCTACTGGGCTGTTTAGTTTCATCCTCAAAGTATCCTGCTAATTGTACCTGAGCCAGAGTGAGAAGCTGCCATTGGAGATGGTTGCTGTTAAAATACAATGAGTTTCTCATTAGTTGAAATAATTTGGGAGGAAGAGCATACATTTTTAACTGTTTTCAATTGTTCGTTGTCCTAATTATTTCAGCCCTACTGGGCTGCAAAATTCAACATGAACTTTTTATTAAAAATGCGTGGTGAGTCATTTCTTGGAGAATGCACCATTGCCTTATTCAATCTAGAAATGCCAGGCGGATCCAGGGCGGCTTCCAGATGGACAAGTTCTATGCTGACAGAACCAAGTCTCCTGGCTTTTTAGACTGTCTCAAGGGTAGACTGCTATTTTTGTTTCCCTTTTTTTTTAGCCAAACTATGTATGTAGAGGCATTGTTGCTTTAAGCAGAAAATGGTTGTGCTAGAACTGGATAATGCAGCACAGAGCAAGTTATAGAAGGATTAAGAAAAAATAGCAGACACTGCAGGACGGACAGAAAAAACAGAACAACTTTACTCAAGTTGCCTTATCACAGCAACAGCATGTGGAGCTGGCTGGGGATTATATTGTCTGAGGGTTCGTGATTGGGATGTCAGTGGCGCAGCAGCAAGGTATTTTTGGGACTCTTGGTGGCTGAAATTAATTTTAGTTTGGCCAACTTCTGCAGACTTCCCTGTCAGCTGTAAACGTAAAATCGAAAGTGTAAGAAACTTCAGTGAGGGATCTGAGAGATCTTGTGGATCACAAGAAATCTGTGAAAGTCACAGGACATCTCTGAAAGAGAACATGCTAAAGCCAGTTACCAATACGTTAATTTGTTTGTGTGGTCTATTTAACACATAGGTATAATATCATTAAAAGACTTTTGTGTCTGAATCACAAAATGGTTTGGGTTGGAAGGGGTGTTTAAAGATCATCCAATCCAACCCCCTGCCATGGGCAGGGACACCTTCCATTAGACCAGGTTACTCAAAGTCCCATCCAGCCTGGCCTTAAATGTTTCCAGGGATGAGACATCCACAGCTTCTCTGGGCAACCTGTGCCAGTGTCTCACCACCCTCACACTAAAGAATTACTTGCTTATGTCCAATCTAAATCTCCTCTCTTTAAATTTAAAACCAATGCCCCTTGTGCCTTCACAAGAGACCTTGGGAAAAAGTCTCTCCATCTCTCTTACAAGCCCCTTTTATGTACTGGAAGGATGAAATAAGGTCTCAGTTGTTATTAGAAAGATAAAATGTGGTGGGACCCAGTACTTCAGGAAAAGAATAGCACTAGCTTTTATTCCAGCTTGTTCTTTCACCTCTTCCAATGGTAATTTTTATCCTTTGGAGTGCACAGTGTTTAATTAAAATAGGAAGCTGACAGTAGGCCCAAATGAGATACTGGATATTGTGAGACTTGAACAAGATATTATCAAATTGTTTTTTTGCTTTTTTTTTTTTTTTTTGCTTGGTTGTCATTATTGGTTTTCTCCATGATGTGTATTTATTATAACTTCATTCTTTTTTTCCTACAGCAGTTTAAAATACCCTCAATGTAAGCACTGGAGAGTATTTCTTAAGTTTTTACCAGATCTTGTAAGCCATCAGGTGTCCAACACCTTTCTGGTAGTGACTTGTGATAGAAAGATAGACTGTATTCCAGAAAAGTGATATATTAAATTCCCTTCTAAAAGAGGTGGGGGTTTTTTTGGTGTGTGGTGGTTTTTTTTT